>APFE030126537.1:199833-260580 GCA_000404065.3 Pinus taeda
CTTCAGGCAATTTATTAATCAAAGAATGAAAATTTACATAAGCTTTCTCTCATAGACGGATTACCCGAACAATGACCCTCCATGCGCTTTAAATAGAACTCGTGGACCAATCGAGTGTCAAGCCACGGATCAAGTGTCGGTAATACCGAAGAGAGAGTGAACCGTCGGATCACTACATATCGTGACCGTCGAATTGTAAGTTACAAAATGTACAACGGTAAAGAAACACACTTTACCTAACTCTATACTAGACCAAGTTGAACTTAACTATTTCCTATGTGTCGGAATATCCTAACATAATCAACTTATCTCCCTTTTGGCTTGAAGAAAACACTACCAGATTACATAGAAATTTGAGCCTCCACAAAGTGATAAAACACAAATCCGATTTGCCTCTAATTTCGTGTTGGATGCCTCCCAACTATGTCTAGAAAATTGAACCAAATCGAGTGGAAATATGCTCAAAATTTTGTACCACAATGTTCTCTATAACAACCTTGGGATTCATGCCCTTTTGAACCTTGGAAATTGGCCCTCCAATCACAAAAGGTAGCAGAGACAAATCTCCATATATCTTAACCCTGTCACTATAAGTGTGGCAGACATTAACTGGTTCGAGCAATTGCTAATCACAACTAGGAACTAGCTGAGAATAATTCACAGTTGTTCCACAAACCAACGATGACTTCTCACTTAAATCTCGGCCTGCAAGTCTAGCCCGAAAAATTCAGGATTCATGCCAATTACTTAGCAGATGTTTCAAGCTTGTCTCTTGGCTGTAGTTGCCTCTTCTTCTCAACAATTTCGTCCTCCCTCCTTCCTCCTCTCCTCAAATCTCATGAGAATATTTATGAGTGTCTTCTCTCCTTCTCCCTTTTTGTCTTTTAAAGTGAGGCGAACCCTAACCTTTGAAATCAAGGGATGAGATTAAATCTCACCCCATGAGATCAATAGATGAGATCAAGTCTCCCACTTGACCCCCTCCCTCATGTGGTCCCCTTCAATTAATGATCCTCCTAATACCTTTTAACGTTTTGTACCATGTGCATTTTTTCTCCCATAAAATCACTTTTAAAACATAAAAATCACTTTAATAATATAAAGTGTACTTAGTACTTTTCTCGTAAAGTCATTTTTATAATACATGTGACTTCAATAGATTAAAGTACATTGTACATCACCCATTAAAAGTAACTTAACTCCATGACAACAATAAAACTCATAATGTCACTAGACAAAAGGGTCATTAATGTGTCTCCCCAGGCCAAAAGGATAAATGCACTAGGAAACACCTCCTTGGTACCCTTATTTTCAACATTTATTATAAGAGAGGAGAGAATCATTCAATACTGCAAGAGGGACCTTGCTTCATAGTTTGACATGACTGATAAGGGAATAATGTACTACTTTTTGGGGTTGGAAATCTAGCAGGAGGATGGGCATATCTTCGTGGGCCAGGGTACATATGCAAGGGACATACTAAGGAGATTTCGTATGGAGAATTCTAGGCTTATGGCTACTTCGATGACCACCAACTGGAAGCAATTGCATGCTTCAGATTTCAAGTTAGTGAACCCCACTATGTATCGTTAGTTGATCGGTTCATTGATGTATCTAGTCAACACTAGCCCAGATATTTGTTTTGCAGTCAACGCATTTAGTCAATTTATGATCGGACCTAGGAGAGTGCAATGGGTGGCTGCAAAACATCTGTTACAGTACTTACAGGGCACAGTGGACTATGGACTGGACCACATCTACGGGGATGGAGTCAGGTTGACAGGTTGTACAGACTCATATTAGGCTGGCAGTGCTAGTGACTGGTAGAGTACTTTTGTATGTCGTTTCAAGTTGGGTTCGGCAATTGTGTCGTGGTTCAGCAAGAAACAAAGATCAGTGGCACAGAGTTCTGGGGAGGCTGAATACATTGCAACCAGACAAGCTGGTTGCAAGACTATTTGACTTTGCAAGTTGTTGTGTGGCTTATATGGTCAGAGGTTGAGACCGACTACAATATACTATGATAATCAAAGTTGCAATAAACTCATGAAGAATCTAGTATTTCATGACCGGTCAAAGAACATTGAGATCAAGTACTACTTCATCCGAGATTGAGTTCAAAGAGGAGCAGTGTAGCTTGAGTACATATCCATTGAAGAGCAGATTGCAGACATTCTCACCAAGTCATTGCCATGGGGCAAACATGTAAATTTCAGAGACAAGCTAGGAGTGGTGAGAAACACCTTCCTCGATAAGACGGTGTGTTGAGAAAAGGTACCAAGGAGGTGTTTCCTAGTGCGTTTGCCTTTTTGCCTAGGAAAACACTTTATAACACCTTTTCAGGAAGTGACTTTATGAGTTATTAAAGTCATGTGACATAAAGTCATTGTATGAGGTTGTTGAAATTTGGTACCGGAGGACAGGTGGTTCCCTAAGGCTTTGATCTTTGGCCTAGGGAAAAGTGTCCAAAAGAATTTAATTTTTCTCCTAAAGTGACTTTATAATTTTTATAAAGTCAAATCTAATTTTAAAAGTGACTTTAAGTGATAAAGTTACTAAAGTCTAATTTTAAAGTGACTTTAATAAAGTCAATGTAAAATTAGAAAGGAAAAGTGACTTTGGAAATAAATGACTAAGTGGGTCTTTATTAAAGTGGGGTGAATTAAAAAATAGAAAGTGAGATTTAAATGAGCATTTATTCTCAACCCTTGATCTCAATCTATTTCATCCATTGGATTTAGGGATCACCCAAAAGTCACTTAGGGTTAGACTAAAGGAGGAAAAAGAGGAAATGATCATTCATTCTTTCATGAGCAGATTGAGAGAATGAAAGCAAGAAAACAAGGGATATTTCTGAACAGGGAGGAGAAGGAGACAGCAGCTTGGCACACACTCCAAGGCAGCAGTTTAGCAAATCCGTATAGTTGAGTTAGCACACAGTAAAAGGCAAATTTTGGGCACAATTTTCAAGGAGGCCGTACAGGCAGATTTTCTGCACAGAAATCGAGGGCCGTACAGGCAGATTTTCTGCACAAAAATCGAGGGTCGTACAGCAGATTTTCTGCACAGAGATCGAGGGTCGTACAGCTGATTTTCTGCACAAAAATCAAGGTTCGTACAGCAGTCTGTATAGTCTGTACAGTCCGTACAGCAGCCGTACAGCAGTTTTATAGCAGTTTTCCAGGTGGCTGTGAGGCACGAAAAACGAGATAAGTTGTAAAAGTTTGTTTGCTGAATATTTTTCTCACTGTAAAAGCATTTTTCAAAAATAAGGAGCTCTCAAACTGGTTTTCTCCAAGAGTTGTAGGGGGTTTTTTCAGGGTCACGTTGACCAAAAATCGTTGTGTTTAAATGTGTTTAATGGTTGTTTGTACCTGCTGATTTTTATTTCTGCATTTTCCAGCATTCTGTAAAATTTCCAAAATTTGTGTTTTCAGAAAATTTTATTTTTTCAGTGGTTAAATGTATGGATATGGGAAAGGGCACTTAACTATTTTAGAGAAATAAGGTGAAACTGAAAACTGGGGTGGGAAATGAAAATTTTTTACATGGTATCAGAGCTTGAGTGCTGAAGTGCAGTTTGGGACAGAAAGGAGGAAAATTACAGCCTGCTGATTTTTCACTCAGAAAATTCCAGCAAGCTGATTTTTTACAAACAGCAGTTTTATCTTTACTACAGCAGTGCTATTTTTCAATTTTAGGACAGTAGGATGTCATTGGGATTGAGGGTGGAGGATAGGTTGGATGGGCATACAAATTATAGCGTTTGAAAGGAGAGAATACAGAGTATCTTTGAGGAGGCAGAAGTCTGGGACATCATGGTGCATACCACACAAAACCCTGTTGTTGTGCCCACTGATGCTACTCAGTTGGCTGCTTATACTAGAAAGAACAACAAGGGTAAGAGACTGATTCTAGACGGAGTCAAAGACCATTGCATTCCTCATGTTACAGGAAAGAGAAATACCCATGAGATGTGGACAGCATTGTCCAATCTCTACCAGAGTACCAATGAGAACCGGAAAATGGTCCTGAAGGAGACGCTGAAGACCATTAAGATAGGTAATGATAGTGCAGTTGGATATCTCACAAAGATTACTAATGTGAGAGATGAGTTGGCAGCTATTGGAGAGGTCATTCCACCCACTGAGTTGGTGCGGATTGCAGTGAATGGTCTCCCACGTTCATGGATGAACTTTGCTGATGGGGTTTGTGCACGTGAGACCCTTCCCACATGGGAGAGGTTTTGGGATGATTTCATTCGGACAAAGATCAGGAAAGGTTTGGGGCAGCCAAGCCAGTTGAGCAGGATGAGGATGTAGCACTGTTGGCAGGAGGCAAGAAAGGCAAAGGGAAGAAGCAGGCTTCCACAAGCAATGGGGGGGGCAAAGGCAAAGGTAAAGGTAAACAGGGTGACACACAGAAGGACTATTCCAAGGTGAAGTGTTGGAATTGTCAAAAGATGGGACACTATGCAGTTGTGTGTTCGGAGAAGAAGAATAAGGGGAAGAACCAGAGCGTGGCAGCTTCAGCAGAGGTTGAGGACTTTGCAGATTGTTTTGACCGGGAGTTTGGGTTCACTGCGTGTGAATTCTTTAGTGCAGGATCACCTGCCACACAGGTTCAGAGGGAGCATGCTTTTCCCTCGATTAGCGAAGCATCTTCGGGTATCTAGTATGTGGGCAGTGGAGCTTCACATCACATGACAGGAGTCCATGAGTACTTCTCAGAGCTTTCAGAGAGTAGCACTGACATAGAGGTAGTACTCGGTGATGACAGAGTTGTTAGAGCAGTCGGTGTGGGGACACTGACATTTCAGAGGGAGTCCAAACCTCCCTTAAAGGTGTCAAATGTTCTTTATGTGCCAGGGATGAGGAAGAACCTCATATCCGTCTTAGCTTTGGAGGACAGAGGATATGAGGTACTGTTCAGGGGAGGACAGGTGTTGATGTATCCCAGGGGCACTCCAGCTGATTCAGCTAGAGTGATAGGTGTACGCCATGCAAAGGTGTACAAGTTTGCATTCTAGTCCCTTTTGGCATTGAGCAGTAGTACCGACAGCAGAGCTAGCAATTCTGAGTTGTGTGAGATTTGGCACTGCAGGATAGGGCATATGTATCATGGAGCCTTGAGGACCTTGCAGGAGATCACTACAGGTGTGCCAGATTTCAGTACTGATCACTTTGATACTTGCAGAGGATGTGCGATGGGCAAGTTTGCCAAATCCCCTTTTCCCAGCAGTGGCAGCAGAGCGACTCGGATACTTGATTTGATTCATTCTGATGTGAGCGGTCGGATGTCTTATGTTTCCTTGAGTGGATATGAGTACTATGTTTTATTCATTGATGATCACTCCAGGAGGACCTGGATTTATTTCTTGAAGACCAAGAGTGAGGTCTTCAAGCGGTTTCAGGAGTTCAGATCTCTTGTGGAGACACAGACAGGTCGGAAGATCAAGTCCCTGAGGTCGGACAATGGAGGAGAGTACACCCTTGGAGAGTTTGTTGACTATTGTGCGGAGGCAGGCATTAGGAGGGAGTTCATTGTTCCTTAAAACCCCCAACAGAACGGGGTTGCGGAGAGGAAGAACAGATCCATCATAGGGCTGCCAAAGCCATGTTACATGATCAGGGGTTGCCATTGTTTTTGTGGGCAGAGGCCTGCAACACAGCTGTTTACTTGCAGAACAGGAGTCCGCATCGTGCCTTAGGGCACATGACTCCGGAGGAGGCTTTCTCTGGGAAGAAGCCTGATATTGGTCATCTTCGTATCTTTGGGTGCATTACATACTCCTACATACCCAAGGAGAAGAGGACCAAACTAGAGCCCACCATAGAGAAGGGTATCTTTGTGGGCTACAATGAGACCTCAAAGGCCTTTCGGATTTACATTCCTGCACAGAGGAAAGTTGTTGTCAGGCGGGATGTGAAGTTCGAGGAAAACAGGGCCTTTAGGAGGTCACGGGAGTTAGAGTATCTGGATCAGCCAGACCCTCAACAGCAGTTGAGTCAGTCAAAGGGATCCAGTGGGCAAGGATCAGGAGGATCCAGAGGTACATCTATGACAATGTCAGGTCCGTCAGTGAGCCAGAGGAGTGGTGCTCCGGGCAGCATGCAGAGCAGTTCACTAGGGAGTCCATTGATGGACAGTTCACACAGTACCTCAACTTCTACAGGTTCAGGTGCAGGCAGGAGGACAGCAGACAAACAGTCAGGAGTTCAGGCTATTGATGGTGATGAGGAGGAGGAGTTTCATTCTCCTATGGGAGAAGCATGCTCAGGGAAGAGGAAGCCCAAGTGGCTTCAGGACACCTTGAGAGATTCCACATCTGTTGCTGAGCCTAAGAGGCCGGTCAGAGAGAGTAGACCACCTGAGAGGTTTTGTAGCTATATGGCAATGGCTACCAACATCCTTGACACTGAGCCTTCTAGCTATGAGGAGGCAGCTAGCCAGCAGGTCTGGAGAGAGGCCATGTAGGAGGAGTATTCTTCTATCATGAAGAATGATGTTTGGGAGGTGGTGCCGAGGCCTGAGGGCAAACCCGTGGTTACTTCCAGATGGCTTTACAAGGTAAAGCATGCTGCAGATGGCAGCATTGAGAAATTCAAAGCGAGGTTTGTGGCTAGAGGGTTCTCCCAGGTAGAGGGAGTTGATTATGAGGAGACCTTCGCTCCCGTGGCTCGATATACTTCGATTCGCTCCATTATATCGATAGCAGCAGAGATGGGTTGGAAGATCCACCAGATGGATGTGAAGACCGCATTTCTCAATGGCTTCATACAGGAGGAGGTGTACATTGAGCAGCCACAGGGCTTTGAGGTGCATGGGAAGGAGTCCCATGTGTGCAGACTGAAGAAGGCCCTTTATGGCCTGAAGCAAGCTCCCAGAGCTTGGTACTCCAGGATAGACACTTATTTGCAGGGGATGGGTTTCACAAAGAGTGAGGCAGATCCGAACCTTTACTTTATTGTGATAGGTGAGGAGCCTCTCATTCTGGTGCTGTATGTGGATGACTTGGTCATTACAGGTGCAGAGAGACTCATAGAGCACTGCAAGAGAGATCTTGCGGCGGAGTTTGAGATGAAAGACATCGGCTTGATGCATTACTTTTTGGGTTTGGAGGTGTGGCAGGAGGAGGGGCATTTCTTCTTGGGGCAGGGGAAATATATTGTGGACATCCTTGGTAGATTCCACATGGAGGATTGTAGACCCATGTCGACACCGATGATCACCAACTGGAAGAACCTTCATGCTTCGAATTTCGAGTTGGTGGATCCCACATTGTACAGGCAGTTGATTGGTTCCTTGATGTATTTGGTCAACACTAGACCAGATATTTGTTTTGCAGTGAACACGATGAGTCAGTTTATGTGTGAGCCTAGGAAGGTTCACTGGGTGGCTGTAAAACACAATCTGTGGTACTTGCAAGGGACAGTGGATTATGGTCTGGACTACAGGCAGGGGGATGGAGTGAGATTGGCAGGTTATACTGATTCTGATTGGGCAGGTTGTGCTTCTGATAGGAAGAGCACTTCAGGGTGTTGTTTTGGGTTGGGTTCAGCAGTAGTGTCATGGTTCAGCCGAAAGCAGCAGTCAATAGCACTGAGTTCAGCGAAAGCAAAGTATATGGTAGCGAGTCTAACTAGTTGTGAGGCCATCTGGCTTCGCAAGATGTTGTTTGGCTTATTTGGTTAGTCGTTGAGACCTTCAGTGATTTACTATGATAATCAGAGTTGCATTAAACTCACGGAGAATCCAGTATTTCATGACAGGTCAAAGCATATCGAGATCAAATATCATTTCATCAGAGACTATGTTCAGAAGGGAGCTGTGAAGTTTGAGTATATTCCCACTGATGAGCAAGTTGCAGATATTCTTACCAAAGCCTTACCATAGGGCAAGCATGTCTACTTCAGAGAAAAGATGGGTGTGGTGAGGAACACCTTCCTCGGTAAGAGGGAGTGTTGAAATTTGGTACCGGAGGACAGGTGGTTCCCTAAAGCTTTGATGTTTGGCCTAGGGAAAAGTGTCCAAAAAAATTTAATTTTTCTCCTAAAGTGACTTTAATCTCAGCCCTTGATCTCAATCTATTTCAGCCATTAGATTTAGGAATCACCCAAAAGTCACTTAGGGTTAGATTAAAGGAGGAAAATAATCATTCATTCTTTCATGAGCAGATTGAGAGAATGAGAGCAAGAGAGCAAGGGAGATTTCTAGTCAGGGAGGAGAAGGAGACAGCAGCTTGGCACACATTCCAAGGCAGCGGTTTAGCAAATCCGTACCGCTGAGTTAGCACACAGTAAAAGGCAGATTTTGGGCACGATTTTCAAGGAGGCTGTACAGGTTGATTTTCTGCACAGAAATCAAGGGCCGTACAGGCAAATTTTCAGCACAAAAATTGAGGGCCGTACAGCAGATTTTCTGCACAGAAATCGAGGGCCGTATAGCTGAATTTCTGCACAAAAATCAAGGTTTGTACAGCAGTTGTACAGCAGTTTTCAGGTGGTTGTGAGGCACGGAAAATGAGATAAGTTGTAAAAGTTTGCTTGCCAAATTCTTGCTGAATATTTTTTTCACTGTAAAAGCATTTTTCAGAAATAAGGAGCTTTCGAACTGGTTTTCCCCAAGAGTTGTAGGGGGTTTTTCTAGGGTCACCTTGACCAAAAATCTCTTTGTTTAAATGTGTTTAATGGCTGTTTGTACCTGCTGATTTTTATTTCTGCATTTTCCAGCATTCTGTAAAATTTCCAGAATTTGTGTTTTCAGAAAATTTTATTTTTTCAGTTGTTGAATGTATGGATATGGGAAATGGCACTTAACTATTTTGGAGAAATAAGGTGAAACTGAAAACCAGGGTGAGAAATGAAAAAATTTTACATGAGGTACTTTTTGTACCATGTACTTTATGTTATTAAAGTCATTTTATGTTTTTAAGTTGACTTTATTTGGAAAAAGGTACAAGGTACAAATATAGCATTAAAATAGATAGGGAGTTCATTAATGAGGGGGGACATAGAAAAAGGGGGTCAAGTGATGAAAAGATCTCCACCATTGATATAGAGGGTTGAGATTAGATCTCAACCCTTTTGATTCTCAACCCTTAATCAAAAGGGTTAGGATTCTCTCATCTAAATGAACCTAAACAGGAGGAAAAAGGCTAGTAAGCTCATTCATTCTACTTGTGAAGAGTTGATGAGGAGAGCAAGGTGAAGAGAGTGTGAAGGCTGAGAGAGCACTTGCTTAAGGAGAAACACGGCAGTAGGAGAAGACCATTCCAGGGGTCATTCCAGCGGCCTGAAATTATAGGCTTGGACTGGCATGCAGCCCTAGGTAAGCAAGTGCACATCTTTCCAGGCACATACAGCAGACTACTAGCATGATTTCCAAGGCAGAGGGATGGTGTAGCAGGCCAAAATTTTGAGTTTGCAGACAGATTCTGGGCGTGATTTCTGGTAATTTCCAGCACAGAAAACAAGGCATTCTCTGCACAGAATTCGAGGTGATTCTCTGCACAAATTTTGAGGAGACTCTATCAGTACAGCAGCCAAAATTTCAGGAGAAAATTGAGGGTTGTCTGGCCCGACTTTCAAGGAACAGTGGTAGAACTGCAGCACAAAAATCGAGGGATGAAGACTACTGACTGTGGCAAGAATTCTGAGAAGATGAGGTCTGACAGTGGCTCAGAAACCAAGGTAGTAAGTGGCTAGACAGTGGTACAAATCTAGGCGAGATAAGTACTATTCTGTAATTAATGCTGTGTAATATTCTCTGAGAAAAAGCAAAATAAATCCTACTTCTAAACTGGTTTTCCTGTTGTGGGTTTTTTCAGGGTCAGAGAAGACCAAAATTCAGTGTGTTAATTTGTGTGATTGCTTGCCTATTATGTCCTATCAGCTGAAAATTAAATGAAGTAATGGTAGTCAGCATTGTTTCTTTTTTAATTTGCATACAGTTTATATTATCAGCTTAACATGTGGGGTTGTGGGCATTGAATCATATACAAAGAAAACTGAAACTGGGAGGGCTACAGTAAACCAAAAATTTCTACACTAGTGAGATTCGGATGCAATCTTAACCATTAATCTCAATGAGAGATTAGGGTTGAGGAGACTTGGTCCTCAACTCAAAATTATAAAGGCAGGAAAAGACAGAAGCAAAAGGGATACAGTAACTCAATTACACAGAGAGACAGATGAGTTTACTCACGTGCAAGCCAAGAAGAAGAAGAAAACAGAGCAGCAAAGGAAAATCGACTTCAACCAAATTTGTGGAGGCCATACAATTTCAAGAAAGAGGTAGGCCATATGATTTGGGCATAGAAGGAGAAGTTCGACCCAGTAGAAGGTCGTATGATCTCAACTGATTTGTAGAGTGCAGATCGATTTTATCCCAGCATCATATAGGGTTGTACAGCTGCCAGGAATTTGTTGTAGATTTTATTTTCCGGTGGGCAGAGCTTCCCCAATCAAGGATCCCTTGTAAGTTTTGATAAAATTAACGAACAACTTATTTGAAGGGCAGTAAAAATTTGTCTGTGTATTTCGTTTCCGCTAATTTATTCTCTAGCCATTGGATCAATTCTATAATCTGAATTTCTCTATTTAAATTAAAAATTCAGCAAGTTTTATTGCTTGAGATCATAAGGAATTGATCACCTAAGGTCTAGAGAGATTTCTTAACATGTTATTAGACTTGGGTCTCCTAACGAAGTTTCCAAGTATTTAGAGCAACAAATCTGAGTTACAGCAGCAAATATATTAGATATGGGGACCAACAGTAATTTTTGTTGGGTGCTTGAAGGACTAAGCACATTTGCAGGGCAATTGGTTGATATACGGGAAGATGGCAACAACAAGTCTTAGATTTGAGGACAAGTTGGATGGAGCATCAAATTTCATGTCATGGAAAGCTAGGGTTACATTGTTGTTGGAGGAAAATGATCTATGGGATATTATTGAGCATGCAGTTCCATTGTCGACAGATATGCAACAACTGGCAGCCAAAAAGGAGGAGGCTAAAGCCAAGCGTCTGATCTTGGATGTAGTGAAGGATCACCTGATTCTTCACATTTCCGAAAAAAGTATGGCCAAGGAAATGTTCGATGCCCTGGTAAGCCTCTACAAGAGCGAGAACATTAACAAGAAGATGGTCTTGAGAAAGAAGCTCAAATCCATAGATATGTCCATATCTAACACAGTTACCAATTACCTTATGAAGATCACTTAGATCCATGATCAGCTTGCAAGGGTTGGGGAGAAGTTGGAGGATGCTGAGCTAGTCAACAAGGGATCGAACAGATTCCTAACTGATTTATCTTTAAATCTGGAGTCTTGAATCTAGCAAGCTTAATTTGATTTCTAGTTCTTACTTTAGGATAGAATAGGGGCTACTCCATCCTACTTGGAAGAGATGGTAAAACACTTTTGTCTCCACTGAAATCCTGGAGTATCCAAGTGTCCCTTGAGAGAATTTTTTGGGTACACCTTATGGTTGCTTGGAATCCCATGACCTAATATAAGGATCAAGCCCCAAAAAAGACCCAGTGTGACCCAACAAACCAAGTATAAGTCAGGAACTAGTCTATTTTATTCTCTTTCTCACTCACTTCACTTTTAAATCATTTTTTTACTTTGTTTAATTGCAATCTAAGATTTACAAAGTTGTTTTCTTTAGATCTAGATTGCTGAAGTTCAAATCTAATGGCTAACCCCTTTAGATGTAGCTTAGATTTGAATTCTTGTGCTAAATCATTTGATTGACAAGTAAATCTACTAATGGTTTGCAAATGTTTTACTAGTTTTTCCCCTTAACAAGCATTTAACGAATTGATTTAGCTTGGATATTGGTTTAAATCTGAATTTTTGTGGACAGATCTGCTTAATTTTTCCAGTTTTTCCTTCTATTTGATTCTAGATCATCTAATTATAAAATCTGGAAATACAAATAAACCTACTTGTAGCAAAATGGTCTTCAATGATTTGTTGGTAAAGGAGGCCTAACAACTTAGCGTTAATTCTTGGTAACAATCAATGTTTTGTACTTTACATTATCTAAACCCTCATGTCTATTAAATCGATGTTATTAGAAGTGGAACAACTTGTTAAAGTGGCCTTGCACCTCTTGTGAAATTGGTATTCTTGCATTGCTTGAAATCGGGTCTAACAAAGGTTTTATTCTTTGAATAATTGATTCAATGCTTTGAAGTATCTAACATGCTTGAGGAACTGATTTTTTTATTACTCATTCATTGCATACATGAATGAGAATACATGCTGCCCCTTAATGCATATTCCGAACACAATCTTGAGTGATCGTCAAGCTAGATGTTTGTCTAAAACATTGGGATATTGTGGTAGTATGCTTGATGGTTGAACTGGTACATAAATTTGCTTGAATGACCCGCTCTCATGTGATGATTACTCATATACTCGGTGCTGTCCACAAATAATTACACTGGTTTTGAAGGTTCAATATTGGTAAAATCTAAACCTTATAATCCAATTCCTGTGGGTAATTGTTCTGCTTCTAAACGAACACTAGAGGTTTATTTTCCACAATGCTTTGCTAAAATTGTGATCTAAACAATCTTATGAGAAATTGATAACAAACATGCTTAAACAACTTGATATAGATTGCCAACGATTCATAATTTAAGTGCTTATATTCACTGTAGAGAATGCTGCTAGTATTTAATGCTGAAGTTCCATGGTTAAATTCACAATTTTTTGGCATGTTTTAATGATCTAAGCCGTTATGAGAATGGTATAAAACTGCACTTAGCATTTAACACGTAATCTGATCACAATATGTGTTATAAGCATCGTTAATGTGTTGAATTAGTTTGATTTACTGGCTGTAAGAATTCTGAAATACAAAAATATTTCAATGCTTTTGTGGTGGCATTGTTATAACTTCTAACACTGAACTCTGGGCATTATACACATCACAAACATCCATTAACAGCACTTGATCTGATTGATGTCTACTCCAAGAAGACCTGGATAATATGCTATAATATCTCTGGGGACATACCTCTTTATTTCTGGTTAATATGAATTGTTGAATGCGTTGGGAATGAGTCACATGGATGACACTATTTATTAACATGCTATCTTGATATCAAATCATCATTACTTACATAATTTGTTCAATTAACTTGTTTCAACTTTCAAGGCACTCATTGTGTATCATTCATCAATAAATGCATGTGAACTTTTCTTGATAAATCCAAATGTTAGTGATAACTTCCAAGTGCCAACTGTAGAAATTTTAGGTTTCCTGTAGCCCTCCCCAGTTTCAATTTTGTTTGCATATGGTTTAATGCCCACAGCCCCACATCCTGCTGATATGTATAAACTTATAACAGGAGTACTTCTACTTCTCCTAAGTCTTTTATTTTCCCTTTACAGCCGATAAAATATGGCAAGCATTCACACGTAAAATGAGACATGTATTTTTGGTCAACTCTGACCCTCAAAAAACCCACAAAGGGAAAACCAGTCTAGAATAGGAGTTTTATTGCTAATCTTGGAGATGATTACAGCATTAAATAATATATTTAAGGAAGTATCTCTCCTTTAGAAGCTTGTGCCAGCTTCTAGAAATTCAGACCACTGTTTGCTACTGCTCTGGACTTCAGTCTTGAAACCCGAGCCACTGTCCAGTGCGTTTCCAGCCTCCTCTGCTCAGACTTCACTGCTCAGAAATTTGAACCACAGGTCTGACTCTTCAGCCCTTAGTTCCAGCGCTGGTAACCTCTGCTAAATCCTTGAATCTCAAGCCACTGCACAGGAACAAATATCTCTGACAGCGTGCCACTAACAACACTCTTCCAGCCTTGAATTTGCAGTCACAGACCAACTGTTTCTACTTGAGTTTCGGCCTGTTTCCTCTCCAAACTCGAGCTGGAGTCTCCTAAATTTGCAGGCCAGTGTCTCCTGAAAATGTGGACCAGTCTCACCACAAATCTCAGGACTGAACCTCCTAAAAATATGCCCTGAAATTCGCATTGTCTCTGCTACAGAATCTCGGGTTCAGTGCTGATCCTCTCTGCTAGGAAACTCGAGCCTGGTGGGTGATTTCTCTTGCAGTTGTAACTTGTTTCTCCTTGAGAAAACCCAGCTCACACAGCCTCCTCCTCTTCTCCAACTTTTCAAATGAAGAAAATAGAGCTACTTTTGCCTTTTTCCCTTTTTAGTCTCTCATAATGATGAGAGAACCCTGACCCTTTGATCTATGGCTGAGATTAGATCTCAGCTCTCATAGATCAATCGTGGAGATCTAATCTTCTCTTAACCCCCTTTCTGATGTCCCCCCTTCATTAAGAGCCTCCCTAGTCACTTTAATGTTGTTTTTGTACCTTGTACCTGTTTCCACATAAAGTCACTTTAAGAACATAAAGTGACTTTAATAATATAAAGTAAATAGTACTAAAGTACCTCATAAAGTGACTTTTAAGTCACATGACTTTAATAACTCATAAAGTCACTTACTGAAAAAGAATTTTTCATGTGTTTTCCTAGGCAAAAGGCAAAAGCACTATGAAACACCTCCTTGGTACCTTTTCTCAACCCTCCCTCTTACCGAGGAATGTGTTTCTCACCACTCCCAACTTGTCTCTAAGATACACATGCTTGCCCATTGGCAATGAGACTTGTTGAGAATGTCTGCAACCTGCTCCTCAGTGGATACGTACTCAAGCTTCATTGCTCCTCTTTGAACCCAATCCCGAATGAAGTGGTACCTAAACTCTATGCACTTTGGCTGATCATGAAATACTGTTAATGCAACTCTGATTATCATAGTATATAGGAGTCGGTCTCAACCTCTAACCAAATAAACCACACAACAACTTGCAAAGCCAAATAGCCTCGCAACTAGCCTGAATGGTTGCAATGTACACAACCTCCGCAGAACTCAGTGCCATTGATCTTCGTTTCCTATTGAATCAAAACACAACTACCGAACCCAACTTCAAGCAACATCTCGAAGTACTCTTCCAGTCACTAGCACTGCCAGCCCAATTTGAGTCTGTAGAACCTATCAACCTAACTCCATTCCCCTGGATATAGTCCAGACCATAGTCCATTGTGCCCCGTAGGTATTGTTACCGCTCAAACTAGCAGGGGTCCTAGGAGGGGATCCTAAAAGGGCAACTACTAGGTTAAGAGCAACAATGGAGTGATATCCCACTATCACCTCAACTAAGGCTCCCTACTCTTTACGGAATTTCACCGATGGGAGGAGACCCTGTATGAAGGGAATCACTAGAAGGATGAATCAATGAAGAGAAAATTAGTGATTCCTAAGGCCTATTCGCAAGAGAGACTCAATTGTATGGTTTGCTTGCTTGAGAAGCAAGGTGTAAGGCTCTCAAAGAAGGGCCAAGGGAGTTTCAAGGACTAGGGTTTGCAAATGAGACTTATCAAGGAGGAACCTAGTCCTAGAAAAAGTTCTATAAACTTGGTTTCCAAATGTTCTTTGTAAAATTATCTTCCAAAGGTTGCAGGGCTACACGGGACCAAGTGGACCCAAAGTTAGGTCATGGGTGAGGTTGATCAATTAGAGGTGTGTTTGACATAATTGAGGGGGAGAAGGGGTTCAAAGGAGAAATTTCCAATGATTTTAATGCAATGATCCCTATGAGGTCACTAGCCAATGGGAAACCATGCACAAGAATCGATCTTAGATCTAGGGCTTGGAATATCTCGAGATCCCACTGCCGGAATTGCCTAAAATTTGGAGGCTAGGTGCCACAACAACGTAGTGGAGGGCAAGAGATCGAATTATTTTTATGGGTGAATTGTGAGAAAAATGATGCCCTAAGTCACCTAAGGAGGCTAGGCCTAGAACGAAGGAGAAAAGGTGAGAAAGATGTCCTCTAGAGTGATCACCAATGGAGGATCAATGCCTAATTCTTTGGGAGAAATGGAGTCAAGGAGATTCCAATGCTTGGGATGATTTCATTTAGTCAAGGAGGCCTCCAGAACAATTTCACATGGCAATTAGGGCATGGGACAATTACTTCAAGGTCTTTACACTTCAATATGCAATATACGATGACTTATCAAGATAAAATTTCGACAAAATATCTCCAGGAATATTTACTTATTCATACATGGCCCATGACAGGATGCAATGCTATAAAAAGACAAATTTCCACAATTTCACATAAGAAAAGCAATAAATTTCAGCCTAGTATAGCGAAAATCCCCAGCAACATGCATTTGACATAAGAAAATGACAAAATAGCATTGAAAGAGTACTTATATGCAAGAAAAAGTATATCCAATCATCATTATATGCCAATAGTGAAGCTCCAAGACAAAAATGAAGAGATCCAAAAATCAAAATGCATCCATTCATCCAATTTTGTCCTCTAAAAAGAATAGCGAAAATCCCACAAGAGAGAATGATCCAATCCCAATGATGATGATCAAAATGATTCATCTCACTTCTATTTACACACTTCCTAATGAATTCGATATAGCTCATCAGGCTTAATTTAGCCCCCAAAATAAAATAATGTGCATAATAACAAAACTTTTGGTGACAAGCCCACCAAATAGCTCAATAATGCAAGGATAAGTCTCTTAAGAGGGTCAAATGATCAATGAAGTGAGGCATTGGGCATTTAAGAGCTTGATGAAGTCCAAAGGGTGTCATGATGAAGATATGGACTCCAAACATAATGGACAAGAGGTTGGCCCCTTGTTATCCAATCAAGAACTGGTGGTGCTCCCAAGTGGGTGTGGGGGCACAAGGACATCCTCATGGGTCTCCAAATGGATCAAATGTGCTTGTAGACCGTTTGTAAGGGCTAGAGTAATGACATAAGCCCTCACTCTGCAACGAGAGACATCCTGGAACATCTGCCAAGTGTACGGTGCAACTGTGGAGTTGGCTAGGCATGGTGGTCCAGGTGCATCATCCTCATCCAAAAGGTGGAACATGAGAAATCAATGAATGTTGTTGGGGATCCATGAAGTAATATCTGCTTTGGTGGAGGCCCATGGCCCTCAGTGCTCACTCTACAAGTGCCAATGTGGCCCTCTGGAGGGCTAGGACCCCGTACAGGGAGACCAATCCCTAAATGAAGACCCACCTGCAATCCCGCATAAGATCCAATGCGTCCCATTCCCCTCCAATACAACAAATCATTAGAATAATCAAGTAATAATGTTTACAAATCATTGGATCAATGGAGCACTTCATGGTGGCATGCCCTTCCATAGTGGGCTTTGGCATGTACAAGTGTCTCCAAGCTTAATAAGTGGTTAACCAAGGACCCTATTAGGTGGTTTCAACCTCTAAAGGGGGTGGCATGTGCATAGTACATCCTTTAAGAGGTAGGTGGAAAGTGATATATTAATGGAATGAAGTGCGGATCAGGGGAATCATCAAGACCACATGTCAAGGTGCGAGGGTAGCTATAATAAGGGAAGCCCACACCTGGGTATATAAGTGTAGGAGGGAGAAATTCATGGCACATGATGTTACCTCGGCCTTTGTTTTTCCACCCTCTTTCATATGCCTTTTTCCTTTGATTGATTTTTCTTCATAACTGCTTGGGGCTAATGACCAGTAAAGGAGATCCCACGGGACTAGGATACAAGGGTAACCACGAAATCGAGCAATGGAGACAAGAATACAAACCTAACCCACTCTTTCCGCTGAATCCCCCCACTAATTCATGCCCAAAAGTGCCCATGAGAAGTAAGGAAAACTACTCAACTATACCAATGAAAAGACATACCTTTGGGGTCAGGAGGCCCACCTTCAAACATACATTCATAACAGATGGTCGAGGGACCACATGGTTGGCTCAGGTGGCGGAGAAAATGGCACATCGAGGTATCTGGGGTCTCCAAGGGGTGTTGGCTGTCGGTTGAGGAACATCTGGGAGAAAAAAATTCTCCCATATACACTACCTGCAGGTGGTGGGTAACACGTACTGCAATACATGTTCCGCAACCACCCAATGCACACTCCTGGGCTACATCATAAACTGACTCAACATGTTGACTATGAAACAGATATCTGGCCTAGTGTTGACCAGATACATCAACGAACCAATCAACTGACGATACATAGTGGGTTTAACCAACTCAGAATTTGGAGCATGTAGCTTCTTCCAGTCGGTGATCATCGGAGTAGCCATAGGCCTGCCATGTGAAATAGCCTCAGTATGTCCCCTACATATTTGCCCTGGCCCACGAAGATATGCCCATCCTCCTGTCAAACCTCCAACCCCAAAAAGTAATGCATCAATCCCATATCAGTCATGTCAAACTTTGAAGCAAGGTCCCTCTTGCAGTGTTGAATGAGTCTCTCCTCTCCTGTAATGAAAAAATCATCCACATACAAAACCAGAATGAGTGGATCCTCACCAACCATAATGAAATATAGGTTTGAATCTGCATCATTCTACTGGAAAGCCATCTGCTGCAAGTAAGCATCAACATTATCGTACCATGCTCTCGTTGCCTACTTTAGTCCATATAAGGCTTTTGTAAGCCCATGCACCTCAAATCCCCGTGGCTGCTCAATGTAAAGCTCCTCCTGTATGACCCCATTGAGAAAGGTGATCTTCACATCATCTGGTGAATCTTCCAACCCATCTTAGCTACTATGGAGATCACTGCTATAAGAGGTATAACAAGCAACTGGTGAGAAGGTCTCCTCATAGTCAACTCCCTCTACCTACGAAAATCCTTGTGCCACAAATTTCACTTTGAACTTCTCCATGTTGTCATAAGCAGCATGTTTGATATTGTAGAGCCACCTGGAACTCACCTCTAACTTCCCCTCAGGTCTTGGCACTATCTCCCATACATCATTCTTCATGATGGAGGCATACTCCTCCACCATGGAATCTCTCTAGATCTGTTGACTAGCAAACTCCTCGTAGATACGCTGGCTCAGTCTCCACAACATCTGCCACATAGCCACCCAACCTCTTTGTTGGTTTGCTCTCCCTAACTAACCACTTGGGTCTCCCCATTGTCTCTTGTGCTTCCTTCGAGGTCTCACGAAGCCATCTTGGCTTCCTCTTGTTGGAAAAGTAACTAGGTTTTGTCTTCATAATTTTCTTTGTACTCGTGTCATTATGAAATCTTATGTAATAAGCAAAAGAAGAAAGAAAAATTATTATTTTCAAGCATGGGTTTCCTGCTTCTTTTGACTGGTCAACTAGGTTAAGCATGTTCTTCAGGCTTCTAGGGTTTGTCATGTCATAAGATTTATTGTCATGAGTCAAGAGAGTCGATATTATTGTATAAGACCCATTTGGGCAAATTGTAACATGAAGTTTTATGTCTATTAAGTCAAGAAGACCTCCCAAACCAAGTCGGCCTGGAAGAGGCATATTCGACCTCTTGAAAGGTGTATATATAGCCAAAACCTATAGGAATACACTCACATACAAGTTCGAACTGCAATAAGTAAAGGAGAAAAGAAAGCGAAAAAGTCAAAAAGAATAAGGAATAGTCAAGGCGAGGAAGAAGGCTTTAAGATGCATCTTTTTTGTCCACACGTGCGAGTAAATTAGGGTTTTCTGTGCAAGTTGCAGGGGCCACAGTTACAAGCTGAATTGCA
Organism: Pinus taeda; assembly: GCA_000404065.3. Classification (NCBI taxonomy): domain Eukaryota; kingdom Viridiplantae; phylum Streptophyta; class Pinopsida; order Pinales; family Pinaceae; genus Pinus; species Pinus taeda. The sequence goes on from APFE030126537.1 coordinate 219,430, forward strand.
GACCTAAAATTTCAGGACTGAGACTCTGACTAGAGCAGTCTGTGAAGAGGTTGACTTTCGTTGACTTTGGTAGACATTGTCTTACTTGAAAGATATCATGTGGAGGGTTGACATGGGTTTGAGGTCTTGGACTTGGTCTTTAGGTCTTGGAGGTCTCATTTTTTATCTGATTCTATAAGAAGAGGATTGTTTGGGTTTTCCACAAGTTTGGGACTTTGCCCTGGCGTGGAGCCTATATCTTGTGTTCTTTATGTTTTGTGATCTTTCATGTTTTTGATAATTGCTTGATGAAGAAGTAAATCAAAATAACAAAATGCCAACAAACATAACAAGTGATTATCATGTAAGGAAAATCAACATAATCTTCATATACATTGATTTTCCAACACCTCTTCCCTGAAGTAGCTTCCTCAACCGGTATGGGAAAATCCTCCCCTGGTGCCCCTCTCTCTAATGAGGATGCCCCTCCTATGTTCTGTGGTGAACTTGTACTCTGAGATCCCATTCCCGGTGATCCTGAACTTTGTGATCTTGTCACCCCAGAAGTCGGCGATCCTCCTAGCCATGGTGAACCACCTGTAGATCCTAAAACCTGTGATGTGGCCCCCCGCTGAAGAGCTTGCTGCTCTACCCGATAATCCTCCCTTGACCTCCTCGAGGCCCTCTCCTCAAATCTCACATACCTCCTCATGACAACTTTCCTCTATGCAAGAATGTATATGCGTTAAGCCTTGGAGGTCTCACTATAACCCACAAGAATACCATTCTCTATGATGTGTTCCAGCTTTGACCCCTTCTCCTCAGGGTCATGGGAATATGTAAGGCACCCAAAAATTCTGATGTGACCAATTCCAAGCTTCTTCCAAGAAAAATCCTCCTCAAGAGTCTTACTCCCCAAGGCATTGTGTGGACCCTTGTTCTACAAGTACATGGCAACGTAACACGCCTTAGCCCATAAAAGGAAAGGTAGCCTCTGATCATGTAACATAGCTATCGTTGCACCCATTATTGCCCCATTCTTCCTCTCTGCCACTCCATTTTGTTAGGGGTTATAAGGCATTATGTACTCCCTCGTGATACCCGCGCTCCTACATAACTCCATCTCCTTGGAGGTATACTCGTCCCCATTATCTATCCTCAAGGCCTTGATATTCTTCCTCGCTTGGTTCTCCATAAGAGCCTTAAACTCTTGGAACCTCTTGAAGACCTAATCTACGGTCTTCATAAAGAAAATCCAGGTCTTCTTGGAGTAGACATCAATGAAAGTAACGTAGTACTCAAAACTACTCAATGATGGATGAGACATGGGACCACAGACATCACAGTGTATCAAATCCAAAATACCTACTACCCTGCTATCACTACTAGTGAAAGGTGTCTTGGTGTACTTTCCCAATGCACGCCTCTTGCACACATCATGATGCTTACTGCTGAACTTTGGTAAACTTGTAACCATTTCTCTCAACATCTTGAATGCTCCATGGTGCAAGTGGGCCATCCTCCTATGCCATATCTCACACAACTCACTGCCACTGATATGTGCCATTAAGGCTCTAATAGGCTGAAACAATAACCTATAAAGCCTCCCACTACGAACTCCAATCACACTAGCACAAGTGATGCCAGATCCCTTGGGCAAATAAGCACCTGTCCATCTCTGAATATCACTGCATATCCATTGTCCTCAATACTCGAGACTGAAATCAGGTTCTTCTTCAGCCCTGGAATATATAAGACCTTTGTCACTTTCAAGGGAGGAGACGACTCCCTCTGAAAGTATATAGTCCCCAGTCCTGCTGCTCCAACCATGGAGTTATCTCCAAGCACCACCTCCAAGTCTATATCATCCTCAGTAAGACTCGTAAATTGCTCCCTCACTCCAATCATATGGCAGGAAGCTCCACTGTCCAAAAACCAAACACTGGAAGACGTGACGCTAGTGGCAAGGCCCACCACCAAAGCAAACTCTGTGTTGAACTTGGCGGAAAAATCATCCACCTCTGTTGAAGTTGCTACGCCCCTCTTCTTCCCACTCTTGTTGGGACGCTGAAAGGCATAGTGACCCATCTTCTTACAAGCAAAGCATTGCACTTTGCTCATGTCCTTCTCTTTGGCCTTTTGCTTCCCCTTCTACTGCTTGGCCCCACTAGAAGACCCCTTCTTGGCCTTCTTAACCTTAGCTGTGAGGGCAACATTCTCCTCTTCATCTACCCCACCATGTTGGTTGCCACTATTAGCACTCCTCCTGGATGAAATCATCCCACATCCTCCTCCAATCAAGAAAATGCTCTCTAGCAACAATGCCATCTATGAATCCATCGCACTACTTGGGAAAACCATCCAATGTCATCCTGACCAACTGGTCCTCAGGGATAACCTCTCCCATTGCATCCAACTCATCTCTCACCTATGTAATCTTGGTGTGGTATGAAATGACCATGTCACTCTTGGTCATCTTGGTGTTTCTTAACTTCTGAACCAACACCATCTTCCTATTATCATTGGTACTAAGGTGAAGTTTTACTAGCGAATCCCACATCTCATGGGCAAACTTCTTCATTTCACATGAGGGAATAGGTGGTCTTTAATAGCATTTAAAATTATTTTCTTTCCCTTCAAATTTCACGTGTTGAAGTCTGCCAACTGAACTGGATCAATGCGAGGTTGTACTGCAACCACTACAATATCCCACACCTCAACTTCCTCAAGCAGCAACACCATTCACTCCTTACATGGGCCAAAATTCTCAGCCCCATTCAACCTATCCTCCACCCTCAAACCAATAGCCATGACCCTCTCAACCAACACAACTTCTCAAATCTGAAAATTAGCCACTAGCCTGCCTCTCTACCACAATTCTTTGGGTACATGTAGGCATTTTGGTTTGTTGTTCACTATATTTAGCAGAAGGTATGCTTGTTGTCTTTTCTATACCAGTCGAAGGTTCATTGCTTTGATACCATGTAGAAATTTTAGGTTTCTTGTAGCCCTCCCCATTTTCAATTTTCTTTGCATATGGTTTAACGCCCACAACCCCACATCATGCTGATATATATAAACTTAACGCAAATTTAAAAAGAAACATATCAGGATTGTCACCCCTCAAACTAGCAGGGAATCCTAGAGGAGCACTTGCTAGGTCAAGAACAACAATGAAGCTAAAGCCCACTGTCACCACGCTTCCTACTCTTTACGGACTTTCACCGATGCAAGGAGACCCGATATATAGAGAATTATTTATAAAGGATAGATCAACTAAGATGGGTGTGAAGTGATCTCGAGGACCCTTTCCTGGGGAGGCTCAAGAATGGGACTTGCTTGCTTCGTAAGCAAGGTACAGGGCTTCTAGAAGAAGGGGATGAGGATTTAAGTGCTAGGTTTAAGGAGTGCGAATCGTAAAGGAGCTTCCAAACCCTAAAATCCTTGTTGAACTTGGTTTCCCAAGTGGTTCTTGAAGAATTGATTTTTCAAAGGTATGGGACCACACGGGACCAAGTGGACCTAGGTTAGGTCAAGGAAAGGGAGGTTAGCAACTAGTGATAGATTCGACCTAAATAAGGAAGAGAAGGGGACCAAATAATTGATTTTCAGTTGAAGGTGCAAAATGACCCCTATGAGGGACTAGCCTAGGGAAACTTAGGGAGAAAACCAATGTCAAGGCCAGGGCTTGGGATATCTCACAACTCCACCATTGGAATTTCCTCAAATCTGGAGGAGGCCTAGGAGACACACCAGCACAGTAGAGGCCAAGAGATCGAATTTTTCTTAAGGGTGGTTTATCGGGAAAATGATGCCCTATGAGCCCTAATGTGGCTAGACATAGAATAAAGAAGGAGAGGTGAAGAAAAATGTTTCTTTGAGTGGTCACCTTATGGTAGACCAGTGCCTAATCCTTTGGGGAGATTGGAGTCAAGAAGAATATGAAGATAGACTTCATTTATAGGTCAAGGAGGCTCTAAGATCAACTTCGCTTATCATTTAGGGCAAAGGAGAGTGACCTTAAAAGCTTTTATACTTCGTTTGCAAGGTGAAGTGGCTTGTCAAGATAAATTCAACCATAGAATTATCCCTAGGAGAATCCGTTCAACATATATGGCCCATACATAGAGATATGTTATATAGAAACATAATTCCACAATTTCGCAGTAAATGCATACAGCAACTAGCCCTAGTATAGTGAAACTCTCATTTTAAATGCATGTGACAAAGTAAAAGAATAGTAGCATTAAATTTGTACTTACATGTAAGAGAATATATCCAACCACCAATAAACTTGCCAATCATGAAGCTCCAAGACAATAAAGACAATCCATACATCAAAATTCATCCATACTACAAAAATTTCGTCCACCAAGAAGGAATAGCGAAGATCTCAAGAGACCAAGTGATGATGAGAAACGAACTCTCATCATTTGTATGTATATTCTCCTAATGAGTTCAATTTACTTATTTGAGCCTACATTAGCCCATAAAATAAAAATAATGTGCAAATAACTAATTTTTTATGACAAGCCCACCAAGCTAGCTCATAAACAAAAGCCTTTCAAGAGGTCGAATAATCAATAATGCATGTCATTGGGCTCTCTAAGAAGCCTGATGAAGTCCGTAAGTGCCAAAATGAAGAATTGGACTTCCAAAAGTAATGGACAAGGGGTTGGCCCCTTGTTCTCCACATAATAAACCTGTAGTGCTCCCCATGGTTGTGAGGGCACACAAGTGACCTCATGGGTCTCCAAGTAAGTCAAAGATGCATGTAGACCATCTGTAAGGGCTCAGATGATGGTGTAAATGATGCCACATCAACATACAAGTCCTGGGTCATCTGCCAAGTGCATGGTACAACTATGGGGCTGGTTGGGCAAAGGTGAACCACGTGCATCTTCCTCGTCCAATAGGTGAATCTCGAGCAATCTCTAAACATCTTTGGGGGTCCATGGAGTGTTGTCTACTATTGTGGAGGCCCATGGCTCTCAACAGACACCCTACATGTGCGAATGTAGCCCTCTGGAGTGTCAGGACCCCATATAGGGAGACCAAACCCAAGATGGAGACCACCTGCAATCCTGCATAAGATCCAATGTTCCCCTAGCCTTCTAGCACAACAAGTCATCAAGGAAATCGAGTAAAAGAGCTTACAAACCATGACAACAAGTGGGGACTTCATAATGGCATGCCCTTCCTTAATGGGCTTTGGCATGTGCTAATGTCTCCAAGCTCCAAATAGGGTTAACCAAGTATCCCATTAGGTGGTTTCTACTTTTAAAGGGGATAATATGTCCAAGGTACATCCTTTAAAGGTGGTGGCATGTGATAAAGAGATGAATGGAGTAGGCAATGAAAAGGGGCAGCGCTGAGCCACATGTTGGGGTACAAGGTTAGCTAGTAAAAGGGAAGCCCACACTTGTGTATATAATGTATGTCCAAGGTACATCCTTTAAAAGGTGGTGGCATGTGATAAAGAGATGAATGGAGTAGGCAATGAAATGGGGCAGCGCTGAGCCACATGTTGGGGTACAAGGGTAGCTAGTAAAAGGAAAGCCCACACTTGTGTATATAATGTATAGCAGGGAGCCATCATGGTACATGAGGTGCCCCGACCTTGGTTTTTCCAGCCTTTTTTATGTCTTTTGCCTTTTTTTTATTTTTCTTTGATTAATTGCTCAAGGCTCAAGGGGTAAAAGGATGATGTGTGAGATATAGCAGTGGATACCCCTTTTAAGGTAGGGCAGTTCATTGCCCACCAGGGGTTGGGACAATCATGGGTTCCTAAATGATAAAGGAGGCTCATCCAGAGCCCATTCCAACCGGGGTGATGGTTATGATGATGGGGTGTGGCTCATGTTTTGGCTTTTTCCCACGTGCTAAATCTATTTGTCCCATACATATTTTGCATTTTGTGGTATGTTTTCCTGGTGAATGTGGCCAATTATGCTTTTACTTTTCTTTTCAATTGCATCAACCTTCGGGGCATCATTCCAGGCCCAACCCAAGGTGTGGGCAAGGGAAAGGGGAAAACTAGCCCTATGTGGACCCAGTGGAGGAATGTGGACCCAGGTGGGAGAAATGATAAACGGGGCTATAATGAGTGGAAAGGGGGGATTATATGTGGATGAAGGAGCGAGACCGCGCAACCAAAATCAGGGTTTCCCATAAGGGTCAATAAAAGAGATCCCATGGGACTAGAATCCAAGTTAACATCCAAAAGGGATCTAGGGGCCAAGAGCATAGACCTAGCGCATTATTTATGCCGAAAACCCCCATTAATCCATGCCCAGAAGTGTCCATGTTAAGCAAACTATAATACTCAATTACCAAATGACAAGACATACCTTTAGGTTCAAGAGGCCCACCTTCAAAAATACGATCATGGCAGATGGGTGAGGGACCACATGGTTAGCTCAGGTGGCGGAGAAATGGCACAACGAGCTAGTTGGTGGCAGTAAGGAGTTGTTGGCCATCGGCTGAGGACCATCTTGGAGGAAAAATTTCTCCTAGGGATATCACCCACAAAATGGTGGGTAATAAGGGCTTCTTCTACTTCTCTTTTACCTTCTCTTTACAACTAAAAAAATAAGGTAAGCATTCACACAAAATAAGACACTTATTTTTGGTCAGCTTTAACCCTGGAATAAACCACAAGGGGAAAGTCCAGAATAGGAGTTTTATTGCTAATCTTAGAGAAATGATTACAGCATTAAATAATATATCTAAGAACTTATCTCTCCTTTAGAAACTTGTGCCAACTTCTAGAAATTCGAGCCATTGTTTGCTACTGCTCTGGACTTTAGTCTTGAAACTCGAACCACTGTCCAGTGTGTTTCAGGCCTCCTCTGCTCAGACTTCACTACTCAAAAATTTGAGGCACAACTCTGACTCTTCAACCCTTAGTTCCAGCACTAGTAACCTCTGTTAAATCCTTGAACCTTGAGCAACTGCACAGGAATAAATATCTCTGACAGTGTGCAACTAACGGCACTCTTCCAGCCTTGAATTTGCAGCCACAGGCCCATTGTTTCTACTTGAGTTTTGGCATGTTTCCTCTCCTCCAAACTCGAGTTGGAGTCTCCTAAATTTGCAGGCCAAAGTCTTCTGGAAATGCAGACCAGTCTCATCTTAAATATTGGGCCTGAAGCTCCTAAAATCTGCCCCGAAATTCGCACTATCCCTGCTACAAAATCTCAGGTTCAGTGTTGATCCTCTCTGCTAAGAAACTCGATCCTAGTGGGTAACTTCTCTTGCAGTTCTAACTTGTTTCTACTTCAACAAACCTTGCCCATGCAACCTTCTCCTCTTCTCTTGCTCTTCTCCAACTTTACACGTAAAGAGATTAGAGCTACTTTTTCCTTCCCTTTTTTAGTCTCTCATAATGACGAGAGAACCCTAACCCTTTGATCTATGGCTAAGATTAGATCTTAGGTCTCATAGATCAATGGTGGAGATTTAATCTTCACTTGACCCCTTTTTTGTTAGTTTTTGTAACATTGGATGTGTTCTAGTCTCGAAACATTGTGGAGAGACTAGAATACATGAGTTCTGCATAACCCATAAATCATTTCTAGATATTCCACCTAGAAGTCTCTCAATTAGATTATTAGCCGATTTTTAAATATTTTTTAAGTCTAAACATAGGGAATATGGTTAATTGATTAGTATTAATTGAGATAAGGTGAGAATCATATAGCAACTCACACGGATCGACAAGAAATTAATATGGACCATCGATTATGTTTTAATCTTGGTTGTTGGTGCCCCAACAAAGGATTCTAAGAAGTTGTCGATGGGTAGATGGAGAACACACTGGAGACACTTGAGAAGTTCGATTTCCTTGGTAGATTGATTTATAGAGAGCAACAGCAGCTGTCGGAGAGCCAGAGATCGAAGCAGAGACAGTGAGGGGTAGGGGATAGTGATTTGGAGGAAGTTTTCCAGATATGGAAAGGCCACAGCAAGTGACAGAAGTGACACACGCAGAAGCAACGGAAGGTCAGTGCAGCAACTGAAGCAAAGCAATTTGATTTAGCTGGGGAGGAAGTCAATTCAGCTTCCAAAGGCCGAAAAATTCTTTCAGAGGGACGAAGAGTCATTTCCAGCAACAGAGACAGGAAAGACGACTTGCTCAAACGTTGATATGAGCCACACGTGTGAGAGGCAGCGCAAGGACTAAGGGCCTATGCAAGGGTTTGGACGGCTAGTTTTTATGGAGGAGCCAGTGTCGAAATTGCTTGTGGAGTGAGAATTTCTTCTCACTAATTATTTTTGTTAGATAATTGTTGTTTGGATTGTCAGTTGGGCACCCATAGATTGTACTCATATTTCACTACTGCATAACAATAAAACCCTCAGCTACTGCACCGATTTTCCAAAGTTGGGTTTTTCCAGGAACATTTGTCCAAAAACAACTATGTAAATTTTAAGTGTGTGTGCTAGATTTTCTCAGTTTCTAGCACTATTTTCTACCGCAGTTTATTTGTGAAAATCACAGTGTGAATTATTTGATATTTGTTGTAGCAGACAGTAGATAAATTGTTAAATAAATTAATAATTAGAAAAATGATTTCCAGTTGTTGTGATAGATGAAATTTTCACATGGTATGAGAGCATGAGTGATCAGTGGATAAGCTCAGAAACAGAGAAAGGAATTTCGTTGTTCAAAGAGAGTAGTAGGCCGAAATTCTCAGAGGCAACGCAGTACCCAGATTGGCATTTCGAATTGTTGGGGCAGGAGTTTGATTTTCAGTTGCAGGGTGGCAGAAAAGTTGATTTGCCCAGAATAGTGATTCCAACAGTCAGAGGGAGCAACAGCAGCTCAGATTTTCGCTGAGCAAATTTCTAGTTGGACGCAGTGGGTTTTCCAATAGAATCAATGTCGCGTGGAAGGAAAAATCACACACGGCAGAGGGAAAATTTCTCTCAGGGGACTTTGAGTTTCAGAAGTTCAATTTTTCCAAGGAGATTTGCAGTAGCAGCTAGCAGGATTGTGCATTCCAAAAGGGAGTGTGAATAGCAGAGCAGTAGCCAGCAGAGGGAAAGAGGGAGTTTTCAACAAGTTTGATGAGATGGCCACAACTGGGCTTAGAGATCATGATGGGTTGAAGGGAGTTGCGCAATAGTTGGTGGGCAGTGACCAGACATCAACTACTTGACAGAGGGTGGTACAGAGATAGGGTGTTGTGGCAGGGTGTGCATCACTAGAACATAATCCTCGCTAAGAGGGAATGTTAGTTTTTGTAGCATCGAATGTGTTCTAGTCTCAAAAGTTTGTGGAGAGACTAGAATACATGAATTTTCCATAGTCCAAAATCATTTCTAGAAATTCCACCTAGAAGTGTCTCAATTAGATTATTAGCCAATTTTTAAATATTTACTGAGTCTAAAATTAGGAAATATGGTTAATTAATCAGTATCAATTGAGATAAGGTAAGAATCATCTAGAAACATGCACGGATCGACATGAAATTAATCTGGGTCATCGATCATGTTTTAATCTTGGTCATTGGTGCCCCAATAGAGAATTATAATAAGTTGATGGGTAGATGGAGAACACACTAAAGACACTTGAGAAGTTTGATTTCCTTGGTAGATCGATTTCCAGAGAGCAGTAGTAATTGTCGGAGAGCCAGAGTTCAAAGTAGAGAGTGAGGGGCAGGGACAATGATCCGGAGGAAGTTTTCCAGATCCAGAGAGGCAGCAACAAGTGACAGATGTGATCCACACAGAAGCAACGCAAGGACAGCGCAGTAGCTAAAGCAGAGCAGTTTGATTTAGCTGGGGAGGAAGTTGATTCAGCTTCCAGAGGCCGAGAAAGTCTTCCAGAGGGCCGGAGAGTCACTTCCAACAACAAAGACAGGCAAGACGTCTTGCTTGAAACCTTATCGGAGCCACATGTGTGAGAGGCGGCACAAGGATTGTGCAGAGGGCCTACGCAGGGATTTGGACGGCTAGTTTTTCTAGAGGAGCCAGTACCAAAATTGCTTGTGGAGTGAGAATTTCTTCTCTCATACTTCTTGTTTGGATTGCTAGTTGACATCCATAGATTGTACTCAGATTTCATTGCTGCATAATAATAAAACCCTCAATTGTTGCATCGGTTTTCCCAAGTTGGGTTTTTTCCGAGGACGTTTGTCCAAAAATCACTGTGTAAATTTTATGTGTGGGTGCTAGATTTTCTTAGTTTCTAGCGCTATTATCTTCTACAGTTTATTTGTGAAAGCCACAGCGTGTATTATTTGATATTTGTTGTAGCAGACAGCAGATAAATTGTTAAATAAATTGACAATTAGGAAAATAATTTCCGGTTGTTGTGATAGATGAAATTTTCACATTTTTCATGTCCCCCCTTCATTAAAAGCCTCACTAGTCACTTTAATGTTGTTTTTGTACCCTATACCTTTTTCCAAATAAAGTGACTTTAATAATATAAAGTACATAGTACTAAAGTACCTCATAAAGTGACTTTTAATTCACGTGACTTTAATAACTCATAAAGACACTTACTAAATAGGTGTTTTCATGTGTTTTCCTAGGCAAAACAAAAAAGCACTAGGAAACACCTCCTTGGTACCTTTTCTCAACACCAACAGGGTGAAATATGTCATAATTTCTTGATCTCATGTTAATCCATTGATTACATCTGCTATTGCTATTGTTCATTGAGCCATCTACATGATGCCTGGTTAATGTGATAACAACCAAATTGTTCTACTTGTTTGCCACATTTATTTATAGCATTTCCAACCCTTTCATTTTGCAGATACATGTTTAACTCACAAATTACCTAGAATTTGTGTTAGGGGTCAGCCAAAGACAAGGACTAGAAACAACAGAATCTACGCACCAAGGAAGGCTTTCATTTGATTCCAGCCAAACAATGGCAAACATGCTTTTGCTTATATTGAAACAAATCGAGATCAAACGTATCCATCTTCTTTTGAACCATTCATTTGACATTCAAATCTCAAAGCCAATTGATTGTTTGGTTGACCATACATGCAGGCAATTAATATAAGCTACTTAAGCTCTCTCTTTTCCAATAACAATTTAACTTGCTTGATTGATAGGGATTCCCCCCCCCCCCCCCCTCCCCCCCGACCAAGTCATCCCTTTCCTCAGCATAAAGAGTGGGACAAAGGCATCATGGTGACAGTGGGTGGCTTGCCTAAGAGTTGCCTCTAGGCTCTCCCATTGGAGTTAAGGACTTCTCTTCTTAGGAGAGAGTTCGAGCAATAACAAACTCCAATACTCCTCCTAAACCATGTGCTCTGCCAAGTACACTCCACTTGCATGAACATTGTTGCAACTAAGGCCTCTCCAAGTCAATTACATGCACCTCCATGCAAGCATTTGTTATGAATAATTAATTCATAAATAAATAATGAATAATAATAATTTAAAAGATAAGTAATTAATTATAGTATTTAAATTATTATTAAGTAATAAAAGGTTATGGTCAAAAGTTGTGAACAATCAACCTCGTGAGCAATCACTGCAAGCATCATTCAAGTATACACATTCTGTGTGTAAATCTGTAAAACAATTCAATGCCCAATCTGGCTCTCCTATAGTGGTATCAGAGCAGACATTCCTCTCGCCTGCAATCCAATTCAACTGCGATCATTCGCTGCTATTTACTGCTCAAAGTCTCCGCTTGTGTTTTTTTGTGCTCACTTCTCCATCTGCTGCATCATTGTTGTTCCTTTCCGTCACTCCCTGTTGTCTCGCCCAACCCTTCACACCGTCTTCCTCACACTGCTTCTTTTTGCTCCCTTGTCACCTCTCAGGAACACTCCTCATTCCCCCGACCTTTGACGTCCGCTACTCTTCGGTGTTCACCCTATTCCCGACCAACGCGTGCTCGATTGTTCCCTCACATTCCTCGTTGACCACTGCTCCAACATTGTTACTCCACGGCACCCCGACATCTACCTGCCACGTTTCTCCTTCTTTGCGCAACAAATCCCTGCCCTTGTGACCATCTGACTAACCCTGTCTCTCTGTTATTCATTGTCCCCACCGAGAAAAGTCGTGTTCACCCCGTTCCCACCATCGCATTGTTTCGAGTTGCCAATTCCCCCTTCCGACATCCCCTACTGACCTTCGTGAGTCACGTTTTTTTTACATTTTTAATAGTATAGTTATAAAAACTTTATATTTATTAAAATATATTGTTTATGATTTAAATTCTAATTTAAAAAAATAATAATTAAAAATAAAATATGTATATATTGGTTCCACCAAGAAAAAAGGGAACAAAATGGGGAATAATAATGATATGCAAAAAATATCAAGAGGAACTCAACAAGGTGCGACGACGCCTCAATAATGTCGAAAAGAAGCAGGAAGAATTAGGAGAGGGTCAAAATAGGCTACTTACTTTGAAGTCTGAAACGTTGGGCTTAATAAAAGTAGAAACAGGTTTTTCCACATAATTTTAAAAAATAATCACACATGTATGGACTCTCTTTCACGATATTAAAAAAGTACATAACATTGAGAGAATGTTGCTCAGTTAATGGGAGGATTTAAGCCAATTTTTAATCCCTTAATTACTCAAGAACCAACACAAAGTCCCAAGACTCCAGAAGGCAAAGATTTTTTAAATCATGAAATTCCGCAAATACACTTCCACAGAAGTCAGCACTATACAAAATTTCCAGAAAAAGACTACCAACGAATTAAAAGAGAATTACCTAATTACAATGGTAAAGATAATAGAGGCGCTAATGTGTGGGTTAATAAAATGGAGGCCATTTTTTAGTCAAACCCACCAATAGGTGAGCGAGAGAAGATCATGACCGCATTCAACAACTTGGAAGTCGAAGCATATGATTGGTTCCTATAGTAGTCCAACAAATGTGAAGCTCGATCATTCCTTTCGAAAAAATTGTAAATACCCTGCTAAAATGGTTTCATGACAAAGAAGAAGATGATATCTACGAAAAAATTGTTCATCTCAAGCAAAAAGGCTCTGTAAGCGAATATACCCACGAATGGGAAGTATTAGATGTAAGACAAAGATGATTTTCTAATGAATAACTGCTAAAAATGTATATATGTGGACTTACGAAGTATATCGAGCAAAATTGAAGTTGTACAAGCCCAAAACTATTGAAGAAGCCAGACATGCAGCAATAACTATTGAGCGAAAATATAAATTCCATAAAACACCATAAGCCAAGAATGAAAAATCAAACAGTTACTCAAAAGGAAAGACAAGCAAGAATTCTCTAGACAAGTCTAGCAAGTACATTCTGCCCTCGTTGCAAGGAGGAAAACAACAATCAAGTTTTGAAAAGAAAAAGGATGGAAAATGTTGGACATGCAGAGACAAATATTCTCCAGGACACAAGTGCAACACACAAAAACTCTACAACTGCGAAGTAGAAAAAGAAGAGGAATCTTCAGATAGTGACTATGACGAAGAAACTAACGAAGAAAATGAGACTCCTAATCCAAATCCAAAAGAAGAAAATATGCCGAGAATTTCTCTGGAAGCCATCACAAGGATAGCCCAAGCACAAAAATTAAAGCTGAAAGAGACATATTAAGAAGCAAAACGTTATTGTGTTAATAGATTCAAGAAGCACCCACAATTTTATAGATGTCAATGTCGCAAAGAGGCTAAATCTATTTGCATATCCTGTGACAGATATAAAGGTTATGGTGGCAGATGGGAAAAGAATAGATGGAGTAGGGAAGTGCCATAAAGTTAAAATGTGGCAGATGGTTAAAGAATAGATGGAGTAGGGAAGTGCCATAGAGTTAAAATGCAACTAAGTGATTATGAAATGGAGTCTAGCTTTTACACAGTTCCCTTGGGAGGGGTAGATGTCGTCCTCGGAATACAATGGTTACAAGCATTGGGGAGGTATTCTGCAAACCACCAGAAACAATTCAATAAGTTCAAGTGGAATGGAAGAAAGTATAAATTGTTCAGGTTCCAGGCTCCTCCTACCCAAATCATATATGCACAACAATTGAAGAAACGTATTCGCAAAGGAACTCTGATATTCGTCGCACAATGCCAATAGTTAGAGTTATTATCTATGGAAGGGACTCACTAGCAATCTGGATTTACATCCCTAATCTAGAAATATGACAAAGTATTTCAGGAATTGCCAATGAAATTACCTCCCAAAAGGAAGATCAAACACATCATTAAAGTTAAACAAGATGTGACACCTTTGAATGTCAAGCCATATCACTATCCCCATCATCATAAAACAGGGATAAAAAGGCTAATACAAGATTTGCTAAAATGTAGAGTCATTACAAAAAGCAGAAATCCATATGCGGCTTTAGTAGTGTTAGTCCAAAAGAAAGACGAATTCTTCTGATTGTGCATAGATTATCGAGGATTAAACAAGATTACTAGTAAACATAAATTTCCCATTCCATTTATTGATGAGATGTTAGATGAACTCCACGGCCAAAATATTTTTCAAAATTAGATTTAAGGCCAGGCTATTATCTGAGTAAGAATAGAAGGCGTCGAGAAGAATGCGTTTAGAACTCGTGAAGGGCATTATGTAGGAATATACAGGGTAAGTTCCTCAAACAGAACACCAAAAGGACACCGCTCACAAACAGATCACAGATCAATACACCAGTATTTTGACGTGGTTACACCCTCAGAGAGGGAAACAGTCCACGGCCTGTGCCAACGTGGCTACTATAGGCAATTTATTAATAAAAGAATTAAAATTTACATAAGCTTCTCTCATGCACGGTGAACCTACAAATGACCCTCCATGCGCTTTAAATAGAATTCATGGACCAATCGGGTGTCAAGCCACGGATCAAGTGTCGGTAATACCGAGGAGAGAATGAACCGTCGGATCACTACATATCGTGACCGTCGGATTGTAAGTTACAAATGTACATGTTAAAGAAACACATTTTACCTAACTCTATACTAGACCAAGTTATACTTAACTATTCCTACGTGTCGGAATATCCTAACACATTATGATTTTAAGGTAATGCCATTTGGTCTAACAAATGCACCAACCACCTTCCAAGCAACCATGAACGAACTCTTTCGCCCATACCTATGAAGATTCATATTGGTTTTCTTTGATGATATCCTTATCTACAGCAAAACATGGAAGGAGCACTTCAAACATCTAGAAGTACTTTCCATGTTGGAGAAGAATCAATTTTATGCAAAATTATCAAAATGTACCTTTGGATAGAAGGAAGTCAAATATTTGGGACACATCGTATCCAAAGGAGGAGTCAAAGTAAACCCCAACAAGATTAAAGCGATCAAAGAGTGGCCCAAGCCAAAGAATATATCAAAACTTAGGGGATTCCTTGGATTAACCGGATACTACAGAAGGTTCATAAAAAATTATGCACGTGACTACTCCCCTAACAAATTTACTAAAGAAAAATTCCTCTCAATGGGGCAATAAGGCAGACGAATGCTTTGAATCCTTAAAAGAGATAATGTCATCTACCCCGATTTTGGCAACACTAGATTTCTCCAAACCTTTTGTGGTAGAATGTGATGCCTCGGGATTTGCGATTGGAGTAGTACTGATGCAAGACGATCGCCCCATAGCTTATGAAAGTCAAAAGCTTAATAAAAGGGAAAGCTTGAAGTCTACCTACCACAAAGAGATGTTGGCATTATTCATGTGTTAAGCAAGTGGCACCAATACTTATTACAGAGCAAGTTTTCAATCTGCACAAATCATAACAATCTGCGGTTCAGGTTACAACAAAAAACATTATCAACTGAATAACATAAGTGGATAGAGAATCTGGCTGCATTTGACATGGAAATTTTGCATAAAAAGGTTAAGGATAATGTGGCTGTCGACGCTCTCTCACATAAAGATGAAGACACCACAACATGCTCTGCATTGGTAGTAGTCCCTGATTGGTTGGACGAGATCCGAACTGAATATGCCAAGGATCTAGGCTCTTGTTAAATAATCGAAAACATCGATCAACATCCTAATTTTGAATGGAAAAATGACATACTATGGTATAAGGGTAGGATTTACCTAAGTCCTTCATCCAGCTCTAATGGAATCACATAATTCACATGCAGCTGGGCATGTTAGGTTCTTTAAGACATACTACAATGCACGTCAGTCATTTTATTAGAAGGGAATGAGTAAGGAAATTATGAAATACGTTGTCGAATGCGACATCTGTCAAAGAAGTAAAAGTGAAAACCTCTCAACTCCTGGATTGTTACACCCCTTAAATGTTCCAAATCAGAAATAGGAAGAAATCTACATGGATTTCATCGACAGTTTACCTATGTCTAATGGTAAGGACAAGATATTTTGTTAAATTTGGCAACTAGGGCCAAACATCACTTTGGACAACTCTTATGAGGCAGCGGATATTTTTCTTAGATTCCACTTTCCGACAGGTGTAGGATTGATCTAAAGATCATCCCATTCTGATATGTACAAATGAAGTTATGAATTTATTTTGATTATGGATAAATTGTCAAAGGTCGGCGAACAAACTCATGTAGGCTCAAAAGCCCAACAGTGACGTCTATTCTCCTCAACATTTTCCTATAAATACATGATGCCTCATCCTCAATTGGACACACATCACTCTCATGCATCTCTCTCTCTCTCATCTTGATTGGGTACAGATTTTTGGGCTTCTCTCTCTCTCCACACGTGCGAAGGAAGGTTTGATTTTCTAGTTGTTGCGTTGACCAAATTTGATCGAAATTTTATGAGGCCGAAATTTCAAGAGGCTGAAATTTTAGAAGGCTGACTTTGACCAGCGTTGACCCTATTTGACTACGGTTTTGTGAGGGAGGCTTATGTTTGGGAAGCCGCAATTCTGGGCACGAAAACCGAGGTTGTTTGACCCCAGTGTTGACCAGCATTCACTGCCCTAGTTTTGGTTGTTGCATGGGCTTCTATTGACCAGGTTTGACTAGTTATTTTCGAACTGTTTTGGGTTGCATTATCTTGTTGTTGGAGGTCAAGTTGACCAAGGTTGACTGAGCTATTTTGGAGGTCTATTTCAGCCCTGTTGACCAACGTTGGCTTTCTGGTTAGGGCTTTCTATTTCTGTTGTTTTGACTGATCAGATTGAGCAAGTGAATATTGTAAATTGTACTCTCTCTGCTGAACTTTTGAAGAATTATAAGAAGAATTGATCAAGGGTTTTCCCCACATTGGGGTTTGTCCCTGGCTAGTGCCATATCTTGTGTCCTCTTGTGTTGGCTTGTCTTCCACTATTATTGTTTATGTTCTATCTGCGTTTTACTATCATGTTGATGTGATTGCTATACTGGATATGATATTGGGCTAATAAAGAAAATTGAAAATTGGTCTAAGCATAGGACATACCATTGTTATCCTAAAATTAACATATTTGTTGCAGTAGATAGACTCACTAAATATGCACACTTTATGCGAGTCAAGAAAACAAACTCAACTAAGCAAATTGCAGAATTCTTTTGCATAAACATCTACAAGCTACATGGTCTACCTAAAGTCATCGTTAGTGATAGAGATGTAAGATTTAAGGGAAATTCCTGGAAGGAATTTTGCAACCAAACTGGAATAACTGTTAACATGAGTTCATCCTACCATCCGCAAACATATGGTCAAACAAAAATGGTAAATAAGTGTTTAGAAACAAACCTACGATTCTTCATATCTGATAAGCAAAGCAAATGGTAACAATGGTTGCATTTAGCAGAGTGACGGTACAATACCACTTATCATACCTCAACCAAAATGACCCCATTCCAGGCCCTGTATGGTTATGAACCCCCGAGATGGAAGAAATTTGCATTAAATGGCACTAAGATTCAAGCAATGAAGAACCATTTGGAAGAAAGTCAAAAGATTATCCAGATATTAACGGAAAACCTAGCAACAGATAGAAATCGAATGAAGCAACAAGTTGACTAGCACTGTTCAAAACGAGAATTCGAAGAAGGCGTTGGGTCTTCGTAAGACTACAACCTTACAAAACAGTTATCCTTGAAACAACAAGAGAAGAATAAGTTAGCTCCGAAGTTCTATGGGCCTTTCCATATAATCAAGAAAAACAATGATGTTGCTCATGGATTGAAACTACCAAATGACTGTCGAATCCACAATGTATTCCATGTTTCGTGTCTCAAAAAGATACTTGGTCAAAACCAATCAGCTCACACTGACATACCTGAAGTCCATGAAGAAGGAAGGATTGTCTTAGAACCTGAAGGTATCCTTGCCAACAAAGATAAGGTATTATGTTCCAAAACTATTAGAGAATACATGATTAAGTGGAAAAAGCTTCCAAAAGAAGACTCCCCATGGGAAACTAAGAAGTTCCTACCGCAATACCCCTCGTTACCCTTGCTTTGGGGAAAAAGCAATTTTTAAGGGTGAAGCAATGTTAGGAATAATTAATTCATAAACAAGTAATTATAAAAAAATAATGAATAATAATAATTAAATAGATAATTAGTTATTAATTTAAGTTTTTTAATTATTATTAAGTTATAAAAGGTTATGATCAAAAGTTGTGACCAATCACTACCTATTTAGGCATATCGTCTGAGGGTTTGTAAAGCATCATTCAAGTATACAATCATTAATAAAATATTACACTCAGTGTGTAAATTTGTAAAACAATTCAACATCCAATCTAGCTCTCCTACAGCATCCAAGCTACCCCAAGCTATCTAGGACTCAATGCCTTCCTTTAGAATGCTAAACAATCCTCCTCCAATGCAAGGCATCCTCCCAAGCAACCAGCCAATCTACATGCGGCCAGCATGAAGAATGTCCCAAAGCTATTTGAAGATCTTTAACACTCCAAAGAAGAATGTCATGCAAGCATCCAACAAAGATATAGACATTGAGTGATCCATCTAAATGTCCATGTGTAATATCCCAGATGGAATATTTGGCTAATATTCAACAAAATTCTTCATAAAAAGAAATTGCATCCATTTAACAAAAAATTGCCAGTAAAATATGACAAGTAAAAACACGGCATCTCAAATAAAACAATAAATGGAAACAAAATCGGCTTTATTTTATTACTGGGAATAAGATTACATAGTCATAGTTGAGATGAACCAATTGGCCTCCAAATAATATGCTCCAATGCTAACCCGACCTCCAAAATGTAACTGAAATATGACCCAAGTTGGATCTTTGTGTGATCCTAGCTCCAATGCACAAAACTACTCTTGTTGAACTACTCCAGACTGGAAGCTCAACCTCTAATTTCGTTGGCAAATACTTCAGCTTTAACAAGCATAGCCAGACCGATCTGAACATAACTCACGTAACCACTCCAACATTTTATCCATTACGCAGATCCCATGCACAGGCGTATGTATACATCCAACCATGGCAATTCATAACATAGCAATTTAATATCGTTTGTTCAACGTGCAATGTATGCACTATATCCACGATCATGTCCACTAAACATGTAATTTCGGCCACAAATAATGGAACTCAGCCACTTGCATGGAAGGGATAAACACTACAGTCTGAATCACAAAGCCAATAACTTGTTTGCGGCCTCTTGGCCCTTCCCACTTGCCAACAACTAATTCATGATTGATTTGCAGTACCAACGAGTACGATCTCTTGGCTTCGAACCTACAATGTCGATGGTGACAAAGAAAAATTGGACAGCTTCCACAATTTTGTAATTATTCGACACTTTCGAATAATTTAGATTCCTCATAGCTCCCACTTTTAACTTTGATAAAATTTTGCTCATGGCCTCATAATCTTGATTTTTAAATTTGTCGCACAATTATTATGCACATGACATTTGTACAAGCCATTTTGTCAATAACTTATTAAAAATGCTACAATTTGGTAATTGAATCAACCAAAAGTGTTCTTCAACAACAATCTGGCTTCTCCAACAAGGATATATTTTCTACAATGCACCTTCAAAATAAACCCTCGGATTGATCTGCAAAAAAACCCTCACGTTGGCAGGAAAATCAACTCAATACCACTGTAATATCCCAGACATAATATTTGCCTAATTTTCAACAAAATTCTTCATAAAAAGAAATTGCATCCATTTGGCAGAAAATTGCCAGTAAAATATGACAAGTAAAAACACGGCATCTCAATAAAACAATAAATGGAAACAAGCTCGACTTTATTTTATTAATGGGCATAAGATTATATAGACATAGCTCAGATGAATACAATGGCCTCCAAATAATATGCTCCAACGCTAAACCAGCCTCCAAACTGTAACTGAAATATCGCCCAAGTTGGAGCTCTATGCAATCCCCACTCCAATGCACAAAACTGTTATTGTTGATCTGCTCTCCAAAATATCCACTGAAGCACTGTGAGATTCCTGGGTGAAACCTCCTCAAGAGTGTTGGGTTTTCGTCCAACACAAAATAGCAAACCTGAGGGTTTCCATCCTGGAGCTATAGAAGTTGGGAACTAGTCTCTCCAGACCTCACCAAAGACAACATGCATAAATCCAAGATGTCTTCAAATGGTCTCCTCCTCCTCTTTTATAGATCTCATAGACCCCTCCAAAAGCCTTTATTTTATTATTATTTTAATCACTTAGTACCTTTTTCCTCCTTTTATTTTAATTAAAATACCTTTTCAATTTGGGAAAAAGGTAAATCAGCCATCATTTCTCCTCAGGCCACTAAAAGTCACTTCCCATCATCACTTGTTGTAGATATTCTCATTCTGGTTCCAACGAGCTATTACACTAAAGTATTTTGTCAAGTATTCCTCATGGAATGCCACCTTAAGCACAATTATTTGAGTTAGGCTCCATATTACATAATAACCCCATTTTCCAAAAGTTGTCGGAATGCAACAAAACAAAAGGCAAGTTGTGCGAATTATGGAATATGCCAAGTGAATACCATTGGACCTCATAAAAACTCCTCAAAGCCCCTCCAGAAGCCCCTAGACCTGCTGATGGAGTAAACCTACCCTTGTGACCTAGTTGTTGTTGAGAAATCTAGGGGCAGCAAGATAGGTGATTTCTCTTACTTTGATAGTTTCTTGTGATGTATTTTTACTTAATCAACTTCTTCTTTCACTTCATTATATTTAGTGTTATTTTCATCAAAAAGCGACAAAGCCATAAAGAACAATAAGACAAAAGGACAAAAGATATAGGCGATCCAACAGGGACAAAACCTCTCCACTTGAGAGAAAACCAACAAGAATTCCTCTTCTTATAGAACATCAATTGACTAATTCCAAGACCTATGACCCTTAACCAAGACTCCTCCAAGACCAATTCAAGCTTCTCACAGGTGAGCTCCTCTTCCACAAAGTCAACGATAGCCAAACTAGCCTTTCAATGGTTGCTTGTTTCCTCTTCTACCTCAATTCCAAACCTGCACTTTTGACTGTGATTTTCAGCTTTCCTACAGCAATCCCTAATTCGCACGTGTGACAAAAATATGGTGAAGATGGCTTCTCTTTTCCTTCGCTTAGGCAGCAGTCCTTTCTCCAATAACTCGGCTTGAATATAGGTGCTTCTTTCACCCTTCGCTTGGCTTCAAGACTGACTGTAATTATGTTTTGTTGTAGGTGACATGACGCCCTAGCTATAGCCCGCACGTGTGAGAGATTACCCAAAAACAGACCTCAAAAAATATGTCTTCTTCCTTGTCCCGTCTTCTCCTTTATTCGCTATCTTCTGTACTTTAGATCGAGCTACTTGTGAGTGCTTGGATGCCTTCAAAGGTGGTCGACTAGCCTTGTATATATAGGCTTTTAGTTACATTGATAGGCCAACTTGTCACTGTATCTAGGCCGACTTGTCTTTTGAGAAGGCCAACTTGTAGCTTGAACATTTGACAAGGTCTTGAAGGGTCTTTTGACTCAACTATGACTCAAATAAATTATTTTTACAATGTGTAACATGCCCAAATGGATCTTCAATACACGACAATGACTTAATTGACTTGGAGATTAAATGACAAGCCCTAGAAGCACTCAATGGGTGTTTGACCTAAAAATAAATTTCCTTTGAGAATGAAACCCATGACACAAGAACAATAATAAATTTATTTTTCTCTTTACATTAAATACATAAAATCATGATTACATATGCCATTATGAAGACTGAACCTAGTTACATCTTTCAACACTCCCTCTTAAGTAGGGAGGTATTCATAATCCATATAAGGTACTTGGGCATTCTCAATCTAAAGAATTCTCATAAGTAGATTCAAATTGGTAAGCCAGCTTAGAACATCTCATCATATCAACCAGCAATGTCACATAGCAAGGCCTTGACTAACAGTTCTATCTCTCCACAAGATCAGAGCACAATGTTGGTGAGACCAATGATTGATAGACACCATCATCATTGTCTCTCAAGGCACATGCCCCACCCAGGTGTTCACAGAGTATGTCCTTTTAGTACTCTTCATGTCTTGGAATAACACATCCTCGAGGAATTTCCTCTTCGACTACTCTTATCTCAGATGCCCTACCTCATCCTCAAAGAGTATCGGAACCAGTCTCAGATGCTTACCAACCCTCCATTCTTTCTTTACAATGTGAAGACAAGAATGATGTGTCTATCTCTCCCTCTCAACTAGGGAACATATATCCATTCCTAAAAGGAATGTAACTGATTTCCCTCTTATCCAGGGACTTGTCCAAGCTCCCTCTTAAGCAAGGACTTGTTACCAACAACAAATCTTATCTCTCTAGTGGAGATCATGGTACTATCAGCTGCTTATAGGGCTCCTCCTTTCCATGTCATGAACTACATCTTCTGCATTATGGAGCCTTCATCTTTCGTAGGGCATCGGCCATCCATCACTTTCCTTTACGAACCAAATCAGTCATGTCGGAAAGTGATCCTCTAGTCCACATTTGGCTTTTCTTCATACAGCTACCTCTTCAAGTCATGTTTTCTTTTAGGATCTTCCATCCAACCACACAAGTGCTAGTTGTAGTTAACATCTACAAATCTCTTTTGGTAGCCTTGTATCAACCCATCCAGATGTTGTTCAAAAATCAACAATGAACATCAAATCAAAGTTACCTTTTGTGATGGCCTTTCATCATGACACCTGCTTCTTGCAACATCAACATCTTGTATGAACACATCTCCAAGACTTTTAATGTCAAGGGTCTCCTTCCTTTCCAGACCTTATCAGAGTCTTCATACCTTCTCTATGGAGATGTCATAGCCAATTCTTCTAGTCATCGGATGTTGATTTCTTATCTTTTCTTACATGACTATAGTTGCATTTTTCATGATCTCTTCTTTCTTTCTTCAAATGTTGCTTCCCAGGAACTTCCATCCATAGTTCCTTTATCTTTGTCAACCATCTCATATTCCATATGAGGACATATTATGTTGATTTCGTCTTGTCAATATGTGAACCATGCCTTCATGCATCTTTTCAAAGGAAGAGATCCTTTTTCTTAGATCATTCTCATGAGGTAGAGCATTTATCCATGCTATCTGCAACTATATGATGACATGACTTAATCTATCAACATATACATATACCTCATTTCTCCTTTTGGTCATCTAGACTTCCTTCGGCAACTTCCTTTCCTTGGTTGAAAGAACTTCAACCATCTAGACATGTTCCACTCCTTTTTTACCATATCATCACTCTTCCAAACAATGGATTCCACACAAGGTGAAATGATCTGCGAGACATTTACTTTTTCCAAGAGAGATTAACCTTCTAATGAAGATTGCAATGGAGGATCTTGATTATCGGCATCCTGCAAATGCTCATTCCTAATGATGATGATGCATTTTTGTTAAAATTGGAAACTAGGGCCAAACTCCATGTGAGTCATCTTATTTATGGCAGCTGATATTTTTCCTTAATTCCTCTCGTCGAGAGGCGTAGAATTGATCTAATGATCATCCGATTCCGACAAGTATTTATGGAGATATGAATTTATTTGTATTTACTTGACAAATTGTCAAGGTCGGCCAGCAACTAAATGTGTGGCACACATGCCCAGCGTATCATATAAATACAAGTGAGGATGAGTCATTATTCACTCATCTCATCTCTCACACATCTCTTCTCTCCTTGGCTGATTGGATTTACACACAAGGAAGAGAAGCTCACACATGGGAAGGAGGAGGACGCAGAAGGGCAAGGAAGGATGCAGGAGGATGCAGAAGCTGCAGCAATACATTTTGGGCAGCGTTGACCAAGCGTTTACTTTTCAGGAGTGTGGTTTTGGCATGGCAGCCTCTCTTAGGCAAGCCGCAATTTTTGGCACGCAAACCGAGGCAATCTGACCTCTGGTTTGACCAGTGTTGACTGCCCTAGTTTGGGGCAGCAAGTTGACTTCAGTTGACTGCAGTTTCACTATTTTTGGGGCTATTTATGGGTTGCTTCTTCTTGTTGTTGGGGGAGTAGATGATTGGGAAATTGACCAAACATATTGAAGGTCAATTTCGACTTGTTTGACCGGATTTGACTTTGTTGGTTAGGGTTCACTGCTGTTGTCATAAAATTACAGATTTCTGAATTTGTACTATTTCTCTCTGTTGAACTATTGAAGATTAATGAAGAATTGATCAAAGGGTTTCCCAGCATTGGGGATTGTCCCTGGCTAGCCGCTACATCTTGTGTCCCTTGTCTTGGCTTGTTTTTTGTCGATCTTTCAATGTTCTATCAGCATTTTACTTTATGTTTATGTGATTGCTAAACAGTGGCTAATAAGAAGAAATCGAAGTAAACATAGCATAAATTGATATGGTATCGGAGCTGAGGTTAAGACAAAGCCCAAACAAGAGCATGAGCAAGAGCAATCACCGAAGGTTGTTGAAGCAATCTCAAAGACTTCATGGGGTCCTCATCACACTTCCCTGCTGAAGAAAGCTTCGTGAGAAGCCTGACTATCACGGATGGAAGATGTCTCTCGGTCTAACATTAGAAGAGCAAGAAGTGTTGGACCATGTGAGAGGCAGAATCGTTGAGCCTCCATCAAATGCATCAGTTACTGCAAGGAACAAGTGGACCAAGGGAGAAGTCAAAGCAAAGAAGATCATTCGGGACTCTATCGACAAGCGCCTGGTAGCCTATGTTTCCGAGCTGACCACCTCCAAGGGAATCTACGATAAATTCGTAAGCTTATTTAAAGTTAATTTTTGTTCCTTAAGAACAAGCTGAAGGAAATCAAGAAGGGCAAAAATGAGAGTATGCAAGCCTACTTCCTAAGAATCACCGAGATCAAGAATGATCTCGTATCAATTGGGGAAGTCACACCTAATAGGGAACTGACCATCACAACTCTAGGAGGGCTCCCATCTGAATGGTATATATTCGGAACCACTCTTCTCAACAATAATGTAATTCCAGGATTTGAAGAATTGATGGCAAGATGCATTCAAGAAGAGACAAGGATGGAAGAACAGGAAATGCCTACACTTAGAGGCAATCCCACTGCTTAAATCTAAAGGAAAGGCCGGACCAAAAGGTGGAAGGAAAGGAAGATGTTTCATTTGCAACAAAATTGGCCACTATGCGAGGGAGTGCCCTGATAGAAAGGACGCATCATGACGATGATCAAAATCACTCCCAAGGCAATCAAAGGAATGGCATGTTCAATGGCAAAGGAAAGAGGAATGTCGGAAATCAAGGAAGTGGTCAACCCTCCAAGAAAGCAAGAAACTCCAGGTATGAATCTAATGTTGTTAACAGTAAGCAAGATGAATATTATCTGATATCGGCCCTCTCTACTACTTCTCCTCCGAACTCGTTGGGAAATTGGCTTATTGATAGTGGTGCCTCAAGGCACTTCACTGGTTACAAAGAAGCTCTCTCTAATTTGATAGAGAAGGAGACCAACCAAGAAATTGTTCTTGGGGTCAACTCCAAATATCTCGTGAAAGGCGTAGGGAATGTCTCTCTACAATTGAATCAGGGTAATACAATTCATTTGCAAGAAGTCCTATATGTACCTGATCTCAAAAAGAACTTGGTGTCCCTTTCGGCAATGGAAGACAAAGGCTACAAGGTGGCCTTCATCGATGGCAAGGTACGTGTATGGAAAAAGAATTTCAAAGATGCTTTCACTCTTGGGTTAAGGGTTGACTCTTTATATCATGTCGGAGGAAGTCCGTTGGGTGTCATGACTTGTGACACATCTCTTCAGTCCAAACTATGGCACCGGAGGTTTGCCCACCTTCATTATAAAGCTCTACCCGATGTGAGACAAATGGTGACTGGGATGCCCGAGTTCAAATTAGAGCAAGAAGGTGTATGTCCTGGATGTGGTGAAGGAAAGCTCAAAAGGGGACCATTCCCCTCAAGCCATAGCAAGACCTCCGATATATTGCAATTGGTTCACTTCGACATATCTGCTATGATGTCTGTGAATTCCTTGGGAGGATATTTATATTACCTCACTTTTACAGATGATTATTCTCACAAGACTTGGATATACTTCTTGAAAAAGAAGGATGAAGTGTTCTCCTGGCTTCGTCACTTCAAAGCCTTGATCGAGAATCAAACCAAAAAGAAGATCAAGATCTTAAGGATTGATAATGTGATTGAGTATGAATCCAATGAGTTCCTTGACTTTTGCAAAGAGTCTGGCATTAAGAGGGAGACTACAACACCATATACTCCTGAGCAGAATGGTGTGGCGGAAAGGAAGAATCGTACGATTGTGGAAGTTGTCCATGCTATGCTACATGATCAAAGGCTTCCGAAGTTTCTATGGGCCGAAGCTGCAAATACCGATGCCCTCATCAAGCATTGGGTTCCAAGACTCCCGAAGAAATGTTCACTGGTAAGAAACCTGACGTATATCATTTTAGAATTTTTGGAAGTCCTGTATATTTTCATGTGCCGAAAGAGAAAAGGAACAAATTGGGTGCATTTGGAAAGAAAGGAATCTTCGTGGGCTATAGCGAAAATACCAAAGGCTATAGAATCTATGTGGCTGGTCAAAGGGATGTTGAGATTAGCCATGATGTCACCTTTGACAAAGATCTGGCTCTTAGCAAAGTTGACAATCTTCTTATACTAAGGAAATCTGGAGAAGCTGACACCAGGAAACCAAAGGAAAAGGAAGATGAGACGATGCCCGATGTAGAAGAACCTATGGATCCTATTGATCCCCCTTCGCAAGAACCTTCCTCTTCTAGGAAGAGGCCTTCATGGCTCAAGGGGACACTTGATGATGTCGAGGGACACATTGCACCCAGAGGGACTTTTCGTGAAAGTAAGAAACTGGCCAGGTATCTGGGATACTTGATCATCATGAGCACGATCATTCAAAATGAGCCTTCATCGTTCACAGAAGCTGTCAAGCATCAAGTATGGAAGGATGCTATGACTGAGGAATATGAGTCCATCATGAAGAATGATGTCTGGGATGTGGTCCCCAGACCCCAGGACAAAGCAATTGTCACTTCAATATGGCTTTACAAGATAAAGCATGGAGCTGATGGAAGTGCTGAAAAGTATAAGGCTCATTATGTCGCTCGTGGTTTCTCTCAGAAGGAAGGTATAGACTATGATGAGATATTTGCACCTGTTGCCCGATATACCACCATCCGCTCGATCATAGCCCTTGCTGCTTCGCAAAGATGGAACCTACATCAGATGGATGTCAAGACAGCGTTCTTGCATGGTTCGATCAAAGAGGAAGTCTATGTGGAACAACCTAAAGGATTTGAGATTCATGATCAGGAATCTCATGTGTGCAGGTTGAAGAAATCCCTCTATGATCTGAAGCAAGCACCCCGAGCGTGGTATGAGAGGATCGATAGCTACTTGATGAAGTTGGGATTCACTAGGAGTGAAGCCGACCTTAACCTTTACTTTAAGGTTGAAAATGACAAACCTCTCATACTGGTGTTGTACGTTGACAACCTCTTTCTGGCAGGTGTAGACCCTCTCATTCGCAAATGTAAGAGGGAGTTGGCTTCTGAATTTGAGATGAAGAACCTGGGACTGATGCACTATATCCTAGGACTAGAAGTCTGGCAAAAGCCAAGGCAGATTTTCCTATCTCAAGGAAAATATGTGGTGAAGATATTGGAGAGATTCGGTATGGTGGACTACAAGCTCGTGACTACCCCGATGGAGCTTGACTTCAAGAAGTTAAACGGTAGTGCTACTGGACCTGTTTTACAAAATGCTACCGAGTATCGTCAACTCATCGGAGAATTGATGTTCTTGATGAACTCCCATTCGAATATATGTTTTGCAGTCAACACTTTAAGTCAACATATCGTTGAGCCTCACCACGCACATTCGATTAGTGCCAAGAATCTGTTGAGATACCTTCGTGGCACAATCACTCATGGGTTGAAACTTGAGATACACTGTCGGAGGTGTGAGACTACATGGATATACCGATGTTGATTGGGCAGGCAGTGTGGTGGATCGAAAGAGCACTTTTGGGTGTTGTTTATCTTTGGGATTTGCCTCGATATCCTGCATGAGCAGGAAGCAGAAGTCGGTGGCTTTGAGCATCGTTGAGGCAGAGTACATTACTGCGAGTATGGCCTCTTGTGAGGCAGTCTCGTTGCGGAAGCTCTTCAGTGCACTGTTTGGATTTACATTGGATACTACCGTGATCCTATGTGACAACCAGAGCGGGATTCATTTATTAGAGAATCCCGTATTTCATGATCACTCCAAGCCTATCGATATAAGGTAACACTAAATAAGGCTCCAACATAACAGTACAGATGAGCAAGTCGCCAACATTTTGATGAAGCCCCTGGGAAACGTCAAATTCTTAACTTTCCGAGAACGACTTGGTGTCATTGAGAGACCCTCTTATGAGGGTCGTGTATGATGCATACATTGAGTTTTGGGAGCTCCGGGGCTTGGGGTACTTCTTGGAGCGAAATGCGACCACAAGGCAACTCAACCTCCCCTAGTGGTGCGCTATGTACAGGGTGAAAGGTTCAACCTTCCCCTGAGATACCCCATGGCGACTTAGGGACAGGATAATTAGTTCTCCTGTCGAGGCATCCTACCCATGCAGTCTAGGACTCATGGGAAGTACCTCTCATCTGATCAATGAGCAGGGAAATGGGGTTAGGGACCACAGTAGTATTATTGATGGACGCATCGTTGTATCTACCGTATTCCCTATGCGAGGATGACCTCCATTGATCTGGGATCAGTGAGAGTGGTATGACACACTCTCTAGGACTAACTTTGGCTCAGTGGAGGATGGTATGATACATTTTCGATCATTTCTTCTTCTTCATAGTTCAGCAGAGCAGTGCGGAGCAGAGCAAGTGCAGGGCAGTGCATTTGATGGCAAAGATAGTACTAACAGTTAGACGAATTAGCAAATGGAGTTCTCCTTAGTTGAGAGGGAGTGTTAAAATTGGCAACTAGGGCCAAACTCCATGTGGGTCATCTTATTTATGGCAACTGATATTTTCCTTGATTCCTCTCGTCGAGAGGTGTAGGATTGATCTAACAATCATCCGATTCTGACAAGTATTTATGGAGATATGAATTTATTTGTATTTACTTGACAAATTGTCAAGGTTGGCCAGCGACTAAATGTGTGGCACACATGCCCAGCATATCATAAAAATACAAGTGAGGTTGAGTCATTATTCACTCATCTCATCTCTCACACATCTCTTCTCTCCTTGGCTGATTGGGTTTACACACAAGGAAGAGAAGCTCACACGTGGGAAGGAGGACGCAGAAGGGCAAAGAAGGAGGGCGTAGGACGACGCAGAAGCTGCAGCAAGACGTTTTGGGCAGTGCTGACTTTTCAGGAGTGCGGTTTTGGTGTGGCAGCCTCTCCTAGGCAAGCTGCAATTTTTGGCATGCAAACCGAGGCAATCTAACCTCTGGTTTGACCAACATTGAATTTGGGGCAAGAGGTTGACTGCAGTTTGACTGTGTTTTGGGGTTGTTTATGGGTTGTTGCTTCTTGCCGTTGGAGGACTAGATGACTGGGAAATTGAACAAACATATTGAATGTCAATTTCAACTTGTTTGACCAGATTTGACTTTGTTTGTTAGGGTTTACTGCTGCTGTCATAAAATTACAGATTTCAGAATTTGTACTATTTCTCTCTGCTGAACTATTGAAGATTAGAGAAGAATTGATCAAAGGGTTTCCCCGCATTGGGGTTTGTCCCTGGCTAGCCGCCACACCTTGTGTCTCTTGTCTTGGCTTGTTTTCTGTCGATTTATTAATGTTCTATCAGCATTTTACTTTATGTTTATGTGATTGCTAAACAGTGGCTAATAAGAAGAAATCGAAGTAAACTGCACTAAGCATAGAACATACCATAAATTAACAATGGTGGACGCTTTATATCCTTTATCGTGCTAGATGGCATCCTTCTACCCATAAGTACTACTTATGCTTTCAATGAGGTAACCAAGAGCTACTTTCTTTCTATGATGACTGCTACAACCATGTAGACTTCCACTTCAGTTGTCCTAATGATGTCATGAGCTCTTACTTCAATCGTATGATGCCATCTTCTAATATGATGCATCCTATCATAATGCTTCATACTGTGACAGCTATTATTTATAAAATTGAAAAGAACTAAGTGAAGGAGATTATCTCAGTCATAGTAGAAATCTTTCAATTCCTCCTTCTTTGATTTCCTCTTTTCAGGTTCTTCCACTTCTTTGGTGATATGGGCTTCATTCCTTTCTTTTTGTTGTCCTTCTTGTGTTTAGGACAATTTCTCTTGTAGTGCCCATATTCCTGACAACCACAGCATTGGATCTTCAATATATCGATCTTTTTCTTTTTCTGAGAACCAAACTTCCAAAATTTTCCTTTCCTCCTAGCCATGGAAGCAAATGCTTGAACTTGCTCGTTTGATCCTACATTGCTTTTTGCCTTCAACCTGGTTTCTTCAATCTTACATAATGACCAAAGGTCACTGAATTGGGTAGCTTCCTTCTTTCCATAGATAACTAAAACAAAGTTACCCCATTGCTCTAGTTGTGCATTGTGCACAACTGTGGTCATCTCTTTATCAGACATTATTTCCCCCAACTCTTGTAGTTGATCCTATATATCTGACACCCTCATGAGATATGACACTATTCCTTCTTCTTTTGATATCTTCATCTTATATAGCTCGATTCTTAGAGATATGACCTCTCCAACAGTGGTTACAAAGAACAGTTCTACTAACTTCTCGTAAATTTCTTTTGATGTTTCCAATTTTGCAACATAAGGTACGAATGCATCCTTGAGGAATTCTATGAGAATCCTTTGAGCCCTTACTTCCCCTTTCATATACTTAGCTTGAGCTTCTTCTTTTGGAGCTTTAGTGATTGGACTCTTAACATGTTCAATGACTTCATTTTCTATGAGAATCAAGACTGTCCTCTTTTTCCATGCAAGAAAATTTGATGACCCAACCAACTTGTTGCTTTCCTTGCAAAATGAAGTCATTTTGATAGTAGATTCAGACATAAATATAGAGGTACTTACTTATCAAGTGAAGATGCCTCTTGATGATGATGTAGATGATAGAAGATGTCTTCCTTCAAAAGTGATCCTTGCCTCAAAGAGAGGGAGATCACCTTGATCCCTTGATGATGATGACAACGCCTCTTCTTGCTTCTTTGGATGATAGTGTAGAATGTGGTGGCTTTCCCAAGGTGCTTCAAATGTAGGATTTTTCTTTGATTGAGTGGATGTCCGGTCCTTGAGGTTCTCTTTTCGTTGTGATGAAGATAGCTCAATGTGTAAGCTTCCCAAGAATCCTTTAATTGAAGAACTATTTCTTTGAATGAACTAGGGTTTTGAGGTCTTATTTGATGCTCCTTTAATTACTTTCTTCAAGATGATGAGAGGGTTGGTCCTTCTTGATGATCTATGTCCTTGATGTTTCCCATGAGTATCGTTCTTCAAGTTGCCCTTCCTTGATGTAGTCACCTTAGCTATGATACCATGTTGGGAAATCCAGGGGCAGCAAGATAGGTCATTTCCCTTACTTTGGTAATTGCTTGTGATGTATTTTTACTTAATTAGCTTCTTCTTTCACTTGATTATATTTAGTGTTTGTTTCATCAAAAAGATACCAAACAATAAAGAACAATAAGACAATAGGACACAAGATATAGGCATCGGCCAGGGCCAAAACCTCTCCACTTGAGAGGAAAACCCACAAGAATTCTTCTCTTCTTATAAAACTTCAATTGACGAATTCCAAGACTTATGACCCTTGACCAAGACCCCTCCAAGACCAAGTCAAACTTCTCACGGATGAGCTCGTCTTCCACAAAGTCAATGATAGTCAAACTAGCCTTTCAACAACTGCTTGTTTCCTCTTCAACCTCAATTCCAGACCTGCACTTTTGACTGCGATTTTCGACTTTCCTACAACAATCCCTAATTCGAACGTGTGACAAAAATATGGTGAAGATGGTTTCTCTTTTCCTTCGCTTGGGCAACATTCCTTTCTCCAATAACTCAGCTTGAATATAGGTGGTTTTTTCACCCTTCGCTTAGTTTCTTTACTAACTGTAATTATGTTTTGTTGTAGGTGATATGATGCCCTAGCTATAGCCCGCACGCGTGAGAGATTACCCAAAATCATACCTCAAACAATGTCTTCTTCAGTGTTTTGTCTTCTCCTTTTTTCACTATAATTTGTACTTTAGATCGAGCTACTTGTGAGTGCTTGGATGCCTTCAAAGGTGGTCGAATAGCCTTGTATATATAGGCTTCTTGTTACATCAAATAACTTGTCATTGTCTCTAGGCCTACTTGTCTTTTGAGAAGGCCGACTTGTAGGTTGCACAATTGACAAGATCTTGGAGGGTCTTTGACTCAACTATGACTCAAATAAATTCTTTTTACAATGTGTGACATGCCCAAATGGGTCTTCAATATATGACAATGACTTAATTGACTTGGAGATTAAATGACAAGCCCTAGAAGCACTCAATGGGTGCTTGACCTAAAAATAAATTTCCCTTAAGCATGAAACCCATGCCACAAGAACAACAATAATGAATTTATTTTTCTCTTTACATTAAGTACATAAAATCGTGATTACATATGTCATTATGAAAACCGAACCTAGTTACATATTTCAACAGCAGATTCC
Organism: Pinus taeda; assembly: GCA_000404065.3. Lineage (NCBI taxonomy): Eukaryota > Viridiplantae > Streptophyta > Pinopsida > Pinales > Pinaceae > Pinus > Pinus taeda. Next base: position 252,463 of record APFE030126537.1, read on the forward strand.
AACACTGGAAGTCCATCTTGACCATGCCATAAGGAATCCCAGAAAAAGAAAAATGATAACTCTGTCTGCCCCAAGATTGCTTGCCCTCAAGCAATCCATATCTGTTGACCAACCTGGCGGTCCCATGACACTGAGAACCATTACCTGCATCCCATACAAACCACTAGGTGATACCATGCCTCTGTGCCACCCAACCACGAATGGATCCCTTAATACTCAAATCCCAAACTAAACTCTGACTAGTCCTGCCATCAACAGATCCTCCTGAATCCTAATGCCACCATGGCCAATCATCAATACCCCTAACCCATGGCTCTAGCTATGCTTTGTCTCTGACTATAGTTGTCGCTCCATCAGTCGAATACCAACTCATCACTCCTCTCCAATCCAACCCCTAACACAGACCAATGCCAATCCAACTATGTTGATGTTGTGCTAGCATCACTGGAATGTTGATGAACAGGGGGTCTACGCCCCACTGCCAACTAAAACATGCAGTATCCCTCACATCTAACGGCTCATGTTGTATAATGTACCTGACTAGAAATATCGCTCCATCCATAAGATACCAACTCATGATCTCTGACCAATCCAACCTGTGGGAAGGATCAAATGTGTTGTCGCTCAAATTGTACACCCTTATGTGACAATGCTCAAGCAAGGGGTTGTCACTCTAATCCCTACCCTCTCTATTTAAGTTATCTCCTAAATGCAAGCTAAGGGGGGTAATCACTATGGATGAGATGATGAGAAAATCGTTGGAAGCCAACAAGTTAAGGAGAGACAATTGAATGGTCTAGCAACTTGATTTAAAATTAGGTGACAAGTAAGATTATTAAACAAAACAAGATTAGATTTCTTGAGATTATAATGAGAGACCAGTGCCTTCAAGATTAATTACTTGCACAATAAGGATAAATGCACCAAGTTACCGAATGAGCAGTTGCTGCATGATGCAAAGTCTATCCTAAATGAAGTGCAAGACCTATATCTATTGTTAGATGCAAGATCTTGGTAAATTTTAGTTAAATGCATAGTCTAGGTGAATCCTTCTTAATTATTTCGAAGCTAGTCTCAAACGCAAGTTGCAGAGAGAAGCCCAAAGGAAGGAGGCTAAGGCCTCATTAAGGATACTTCTCGTAGGGTTCTAACCACCTACATGCCTCCATTCCTACAAGGGATTGCCCACAGGAGAACTACAAGGTCACCTATGTTAACTACGAATGAGGGTCTAAACTTTTCAAATTGTGTGAAGAAGGTGGTCCTATCATTCTTACAACCAAGCTTAGGCTTGGAGGTATATTTTAGAGATGCACTTCTAACTGAAAATGAATATGCAATCAGATTTGCCTTTAATGAGATTACAAATGTATGAAATGCTACAATATGACAATATCACTTGAAATCAAGATGATCACAATGTTACTTCCCAACATAAGATTAACAAATAAATTAAGTACTTTATAGAAAACTTTAGAAGTTATCCCAGTGAAACAAAATTAGCAATATCAATTATCTAAGAGCTTATAAAAAAGTCAATTAGATCTTCTTTAAGTCCTCTTATGTTATTTAACAATTAGGAACAAAAACAATTTAGAGCACAATGAGAGCAATATATTGTTTACCACTTGTGTCATAAGCCAATTAGACACAAGAAAAGATTTGCAATTTTCTCTTAAGCACAATAGCAACTAAAACAAATAAGCACAAGGAGAGATGAGATTGCTAACAGTGATATGCAATGTATGATAAAACCAACAAATGTGTCTAACCAACAATGGATGTTAAAGAGAGAAACACAATGCAAAGATGCAAGGATTCAAAGAATGCAATATGCAATAGTGCTATATTATCCTCAAGACCCAAAGAGATATCAATGCACCAATATCCTTACCATTCAATGATTATAAAGAAGATGCACCAGACTTATGCAAATCAGATCAGCCACTTATTATTGTTAAAACAGTCCCAAAAATCACTCAATAACAATCATGAACAAGCCTTTGCTTAATGTGAGTTAATCTTTTGGGTTTTTAGACCTATTAGAGAGTGTTTTTAGGTCTTATTAATGTGATTATTGTGTGACTAAACCACTGCAATGATTAGCTTCAGATCTAGTTATTGATATGACAGACAAGAAAGGAGAGACAGCTAGAGAAATCAAACCCTCGAGGCCTAGTGGGTTTCCTTTGATGTCAATATTGGATGGTTGAGGGACCAAAATGATGATGTTTGACCTTGAAGTGTAATGTAGGTTCTCTAACACCTGCAATCACCAATATTAGTCTGAAAAACTAATGGAGAAGGCCCTCCAAACCCCACGGCTGGGCTAGAATGTCGTATTAGGCCTGTGGCTAGGACAAATGACCAAGAAAAGCCCCAAAAATGTGATTTTGGCACTGGAACTAGAGAGAAAGCTCTTCTAGACACCTGCAATCACAAGATTATTAGTCCTACAACATCTTTGGCAATGAATTAAGCCCTCTAGGGCTAGCAGTTAGACCTATTAAGCCTCATGGAGCTTGCGGCTAGGTCTAGAAGCGAGCTTGAGCTCACTAGATTTCTTCAAAATGGATTATAGCCCTGCAAAACCACTAGTTAGCCAGAAAAACTCAAACCCTCGTGTACCAATGACAAATATTTAGTGAAAAACCCACTTCAAACCCTTGCAAAAATGATGTTAGCCCTGCAAAACAAATTGTTAGCCTTCAAAACCACATGCAATAAGATTATCAAGCCCTTCTAGGCATGCGGCTAGGGTTTGTAGGCCCCTAGAAGGCTGTGGCTAGGCCTCAAAGGCCTCCAGACCCCTGTGGCTAGGCCAAACAAGCCACAAAATGTTGAAAGGATGCCCAAACAATGATTATGATCCTGGGAAACCACCTACAAAACCACTTCAGATGTTAAATTCCTAAGAAATCCTAGATTCTGCAGCAAACAAGCCCTCTAGGGCTAGCAGCACCCTCAAAGGTGTCAAGTGTTGGGTTTGGCACTTGGATCTTGTAGATTAGGGTGCCTAGACCCTAGATCCACCTTCAAAGGTTGAACGACTTCTTTCTTCAAGCTAGACAACCCCTTCTCAAGTTGAAGACTACCCAAACCCTGGTCGTCTAGGCTAGGTGAGGGCTAGGATACTCACACTTGAATTCCTCTTTGAAAAATTTGATCCTTTGATACCTGCAAGTCAAATAAATAGGTCCAAGCCCAAGATCTAGAAGAAATTCAAAATAAAACCCCAAACAATGACATACAAAATAACAAATAATTACAAGGGTTAATAGCAAATATTTACAAATTATTTACACTATTCACAATTAAATTTCAAGCTCTAATTAGCAAAATAATATTTTAGGCCCAATTAGATCTTCAAAAATAATTGATAGAAATTATTTTGATTCAATGTATTAGCCAAATCCTTGCACCACAAATCGTTAAGCTCAGAGTCCAAACAAGGTGTGGTCACCTCAAAGTCCATGTACTTGGGGAATACCCAAGGGTTGAATCACTTGAATATCTCTACACACTCGAAAGATAGATTATTAGTTTCAAAGGGTTTGTAGGCCCCTAGAAGGCTATGGCTAGGCCTCAAAGGCCTCTAGACCCCTGCGGCTAGGCCAAACAAGCCACAAAATGCTGAAAGGATGCCCAAACAATGATTATGACCCAAGGAAACCACCTACAAAACCACCTCAGACGTTAAATACCTAAGAAATCCTAGATTTTGCAACAAATAAGCCCTCTAGGGCTAGCAGCCCCCTCAAAGATGTCAAGTGTTGGGTTTCTGTCACTTCGGTCTTGTAGATCAGTGTGCCTAGACCCTAGATCCACCTTCAAAGGTTGAAAAAATTCCTTCTTCAAGCTAGACAACCCCTTCTCAAGTTGAAGATTGCCCAAACCCTAGCCGTCTAGGCTAGATGAGGGCTAGGATCCTCACACTTGAATTCCTCTTTGAAAATTTGATCCTTTGACACCTGCAAGTCAAATAAACAGGTCCAAGCCCAAGATCTAAAAGAAATTCAAAATAAACCCAAACAATGACATACAAAATAACAAATAATTACAAGGGTTAATAGCAAATATTTACAAATTAATTTAAAATTATTTACACCATTTACAATTAAATTTCAAGCTCTAATTAGCAAAATAATATTTTAGGCCCAATTAGATTTTCGAAAATAATTGATAGAAATTATTTTGATTCAATGTATTAGCCAAATCCCTGCACCACAAATCGTTAAGCTCAGAGTCCAAATAAGGTGTGGTCACCTCAAAGTCCATGTACTTGGGGAATACCCAAGGGTTGAATCACTTGAAGGTCCCTACACACCTGAAAGATAGATTATTAGTTTCAAAGGGGTTCGATTCACACAAATAGACTTGAGATCTATAGATACCTACTAGATCTACCAACTTCAATGTGTTTTCTCTAGCCCAATACCTAAAGAAAAATACCTGTGCTAATAGATAATCCAACCACTAGCTAGGAAATGATAATCTTCAATGATAAACTCAATTAGAGCATTAAAATATTTCAGCACATACCATGAACCATCAAGAGAGAGATACCTTGAATTGAAACCCCAAAGGCTTTTATTAATGTAGAACAATATTCCAGCAAAGCTTAGCTCAGTACATTACAGATGAAATTAAATTACAATGAGGAGCTAGAAAGCTTCCTTATATAGAAAATGAGAGGGATCAACCCCTCCAAGTGGAAAATAACAACTAGTAGCATCGATCCATGGCTTGATCCTTCTCGAAAAAATTTGAACCCTTGATTAGCTAGCACAAATCTCCAAAACAATTTGATCTTCCTTGTTCAATGTGTTGGAGGGGTCAAACTTTGACTTCTGGACCGTGGAGGACCTTCAAGAAAATAGAATTGTCATTACTTGTGCAAAATAATTATCTGCTTGGTCCAAAAATTTCGATTTGCTGGAAAATAGTCTTCTCTGGCCAAACGAAATTCTGGACTAGCCTATCCTACCTTGGAAATGAGGCTTTTTATTTTGACATCAATTTTTTCCTTTGAAAATAGCCTCAAATAATTTTTCGACTTGGAGGGCAGTTAATTTTAATTTTTTGCAATTTTTCGCTAATTTTATTTTATTTTTTCCAGAGAATAAAATTATAGACTCAAGAGGGGATTACAAATACTTTTCCACCCTCTAAGTGTATCTAAAATATATTTTGGTAATAGTGTTCTAATTATGAGAAACCATTCACCAAAAATATTTTTAAACACACTTTTAAATGAAGATATTATAATAGTTCAACCCTTAGAAGGGGAATTTTACAATAGACACAGACTTGTTAAGACTCAACCATTATGTGACACAAGACACATGATCTAGTCTGATAAAAATATATTGACTCAATAACACTAGGACTCACCTAAGACCTTGTCAATGAGTTCCACCCTAGCTTTGGGGTATATTCGGGAGAAAAAATCTACCAATTATTCGTGTTTACAAACACAAATAATTTGGTGAGATTAAAAACATCCCTAGAGTGAAACCCTTTGAGAAGAATCACAGGCCTACCCAGGTGTTGTTACATGGCTTAATAGTCATACTAGAATCATTTTTACAATACAAAAGCAAAATTTGGGATTACAATGATGATAATGATTGAAAAAATTTAATCCACACTTTCGTACTTTGCTTCTTGGAACTGTTGACATGTACATCGTCAATAGGATGCATAGGCACCTTTATATGGAATAAGTCCCCTGTGTTGAATTGTGCCCAAATCACGTAACTCAGCCTAGTCAACCACCCTAATCTGTCTAAGGAACCCTCCCTCTCGCTCTGTAATAGACCAAAACAAAGAACCTGTGTTGCAAGCCCTGTCTATGTACTCCTCGAGGGGGCTACTGCCTGGAAATATTGCAGCTTTGTTGACTACCATTGCACCTATTTGCACCTCATCAATAGGTAGGCCTAAAGATGGATGAACCACCATCTCCAAAAGATCCTCCCTCATCGAACCGGAAACTCCATGCTCCTCCGGTCTACCAACCTCCCGCAAAACTATCCTGTCAGGCTCCATCACCTCCTAACGACAAGTGTCTGCAAGTACTACAACCCTCTTGGGTGTTTGTACATCTGTCTAATCCTCACTAATGGCTGGCCCAAAGGGCAGTTGCTCATCCTCCTCCAACATGGACTCAACATGAGCCACTAGATGACCCTCCAAAAATGGCCCATCTCGCACACTGTGCATATCATCCTCTTCATCTGACTCATGCCCCACCATATGTTGCTCATGTTGAATCATCACTAGTGACTCATCTCCCTGAATATCTCCCGTAGGGTCCACTGACTACTCATCATACACACAAGAATATATATTCGGTCGGCTGTCAAGAACCCCATATGACTGCTCATGCTCCTTAGAGGCATCCTCGTAAGAACCCATGGTGGACGCAATCCTAAGTTGCAAGAAACGGGGAAATGGGTACGAGTTTCCGAAACGGGAAGCGATACGAAACGCGACCTCCCCAAATTTTGGAAACGGGGAAACGCGAATATAATAATTATTGAAAATATTTAAATATAATATATGTGTGAATCATAGCATAAATGATAATTATAATTATCCACTTAAACATTAAGATTTAATTTACATCACATTTACCATGAATATCAATAATGAATAATAATATCGGAATATCCAAAAGCAACCTTTATTATATATCCAAATCTCAAAATCAGCCTTTATTTATATTAATATATGAGGTTGCAAGTACAATAAAGACTATAAGGCTGCAAGAGAGAGTGTCCACATCCCATTCTTTAAAAGGACCACTGTTGTATTGGGAGTCTCCTCCTACATAGTCGAACGACCTTAGTGCTCTTGATTAAATACACGTTTCATACCCTAGTACCCTACATGAGCTTGATTGTTGGGAGTTTCCCCTGCATATAGGGCTTGGTTCTCTTGATTAAATACGGGTTCCAAACCCTAGTACATGATAAAATCCAATGGAAACATTGCAATCCCCACAATCCTGAAATCCTGAAAAACAAATAAGTCTGCTAGATTTTGAGTGAGATCTAAAATTCTACTTTCTCCATATGAAATCCAATGAGGGCGAAACCACTCTCAAACATCCTGAGTCATTTCATGGTAATGTTAAAAATTTAAGTAAAAGGGTGAAAATGAAAAATAAAGGAGAATGTCACTTTTACTTACCATGAACTGCATATCCCTCAAACTTCCTGATGCACTGCATATCAACACTAGGCCAAACATTCACTTTTATAACTTTAGACACGCATCTAGAAGCAACAAAAAGTCACTAACATACCTTAAAAGTAAATTAAAAAACAAATTAAAAAAAAACACAAGTTAATGAAGAAATGTGGGTCGTACGGCCCTGAAATGCGTTTCCGGTCGTACTGTCCACGTTTCCGTTTCGCGAAACGTGGTAGTACGATCGGAAATGCATTTCACGGCTGTACCAAACGTGTTTCGTACCCGTTTCTGTACGAAAACGGACCTCTATACTACGTTTCCTACAACATAGCTCCAAACAGGTCATCGTGGCCTTTTTGCTATAACTTTTTTTCTGCGACGTTTCAGAAGCTAAAAAAAAAACCCATTTGAGAAGGCATCGCACTGAATCTTAGGTCCGAATTTCAGAGCTTTTCGCGCTATATTTTCGGAGATATGAACTGAGGAAGTTGGTCCTTTTGCATAATCCTGAATTACATTCGAAACAGGTGACCTGGGGAAAATCGTCATAACTTTCTCTTTGAGCATCATATTGAAATTTCGTAAGAAGGTACAGTAAGAGGACGGACTGTAGTTTCTTGTCAATATTTTGCAGAGCCAAAAGTCAAAACAGGGACACGTGGCACGTCGTAAAAGTTCGCTCTACTAAATTAGTCTATAATCAGGTCACTATGGGAGATTTGGCATAACTCTTCATTGGAGAATCTAATTGGGGTCAGACTGGTGGCATTGGAAAGAGGACACAGAGGGCTACCGCAGGTCGAAATTTCAGAATTGGATGATCCGAAATTACAGAGATACATCAGAGGCAATATCGAGCTCCTACAAAGTGAAAAAATGTGTGTATATTTTTTTAAATGTTTGCTTAAGCTTGGTTTG
>APFE030126537.1:267945-313624 GCA_000404065.3 Pinus taeda
CCTTTATTTATATTAATAGATAGGCTGCAAGTACCATAAAGACTATAAGGCTGCAAGAGAGAGATCCAAATCAGGATTTTCTGCATCTACATCCCATTCTTTAGAAGGACCATTGTTGTATTGGGAGTCTCCTCCTGCATAGTCGAACGACCTTAGTGCTCTTGATTAAATACACGTTTCATACCCTAGTACCCTACATGATCTTGATTATTGGGAGTTTCCCCTGCATAGAGGGCTTGGTTCTTTTGATTAAATACAAGTTCTATACCCTAGTACATGATAAAATCCAATGGAAACATTGCAATCCCTCCAATCCTGAAACCCTGAAAAAAAATAAATCTGCTGGATTTTGAGTGAGATCTAAAATTCTACTTTCTCCATATGAAATCCAATGAGGGCGAAACCACTCTCAAACATCCTGAGTCATTTCATGGTAATGTTAAAAATTTAAGTAAAAGGATGAAAATGAAAAGTAAAGGAGAATATCACTTTTACTTTAAGAATTTAACATTACCATGAACTGCATATCAACACTAGGGCAAAAGTTCACTTTTATAACTTTAGACAGGGATCTAGAAGCAACTAGAAGTCACTAGGATAACTTAAAAATAAATTAGAAAACAAAATAAATTTTTTTTTAAAACACAAGTAAAAAGCTGAAACGTGAGTTGTACGGCCCTGAAATGCGTTTCAGGTCGTACTGGCCACGTTTCAGTTTCATGAAACGTGGCAGTACAGCCTGAAACGTGTTTCAGGGCCGTACCAAATGCATTTCAGCGTTTCGTACCCGTTTCCGTACGGAAACGTTTTCCTACGTTTCCTGCAACATAGCTCTAAGCCTACAAGCTATGAGGAGGTTTCTAGCCAGGGGGTATGGAGAGAGGCTATGGTGGAGGAGTATGTCTCTATCATTAAGAACAATGTTTGGGAAGTGGTGCCTAGGCCTAAGGGCAAGTCGATTGTGACTTCCAGGTGGCTCTACAAGATCAAGCATGCTGCAGATGGCAGCATTGAGAAGTTCAAGGCGAGGTTTGTGACTAGAGGGTTCTCACAAATATAGGGAGTTAACTATGATGAGACCTTCGCTCCCGTAGCTCAGTACACTTCTATCCGGTCCCTTATTTCTATTGTTGTAGAAATGGGTTGGCAGATCCATCAGATGGATGTGAAGACCGCATTTATGAACGGAGTTATAGAGGAGAAGGTGTATGTTGAGCAGCGATAGGGCTTTGAGGTACTTGGGCGGGACACCCATGTATGTCGATTGAGGCAAGCACTCCACGGACTTAAGCAAGCTCCGAGAGCTTGGTATTTGAGGATTGATACTTACTTGCAGTAGATGGGTTTCACGAAGAGTGATGCAGATCCAAACCTATACTACATTGTTGTAGGGGATGATCCGCTTATTCTTGTGTTGTATGTTGATGACTTGTTCATTACTAGGGCAGAGACACTGATTAGTGGTTGCAAGGAGGATCTTGCTATGGAGTTCGAGATGAAGGACATTGGGCTGATGCATTATTGTTTGGGGCTTGAGGTGTGGTAGGTGGAGGGGCATATCTTTCTGGGGCAGGGGCAGTATGCTGTGGATGTGTTGAGCAAATTTTACATGTCAGACTATAGACCCATGTCTACACCTATGATCACCAACTAGAAGAAGCTTCACGCTTCAGATTCTAGTTTGGTGGATCCCACATTATATAGGCAGCGTATTGGGTCCTTGATGTATCTGGTCAACACTAGGCTAGATATATGCTTTGTAGTGAACACACTTAGCCAGTTCATGGTTGAGCCTAGGAGGGTGCACTAGGTAGCTGAAAGCACATTCTTCGCTACGTGCAGGGGACTGTTGATTATGGTCTGGACTATAGGCAGTGAGATGGAGTGAGGTTGGCAGGTTACACAGGATACAAATTGGGCAGGTTGTGCTTCTGACAGGAAAAGCACTTCAGGGTGTTGCTTCGGATTGGGTTCGGCAGTTGTGTCATGGTTCAGTTGAAAGCAAAAGTCAGTGGCTTTAAGCTCTTTTGAGGCTGAGTATATCGCTGCTAGTCAGCCTAGTTGTGAGTCCATTTGGCTTCGCAAGTTGTTGTATGGCCTATTTGATCAGGAGTTGAGACCGACGGTTATTCACTGTGATAATCAAAGTTGCATTAAACTCACAGAGAATCCAGTGTTTCACAACAGGTCAAAACACATTGACATCAGATATCATTTCATCAAGGACTATGTTTAGAAGGGCGCAGTGAAGCTGGAGTATATATCAACAAATGAGTAGGTGGCTGATGTTCTCATGAAGTCCTTGCTAAGAGGCAAGCATGTCCATTTCAGGCACAAGATGGGTGTGGTGAGAAACACTTTCCTCGGTAAGAGGGAGTGTTGATTTTTTATGTACCTTGGACAAGTGGTTTCCCATGGGTTAGTCTCTACCTAAGGAAAAGTGTCCAAAATAATTCATTTTCTAATTGTGACTTTATAAAGTGAAACTGAATTTATAAGTGGTAAAGTATGTTAAATTATAAAGTGAAGAGTGACTTTAGACAAAGTACAATGTGGGTAATTTATTTAATGGGTGAGTTAAAAAATAGAAAGTGAGAATTAAATGCACACATATATTCTCATCCCTTGATCTAAATGAATCTGAGCCATTAGATCTTAGGGTTGCCCAAAATTTATTTAGAGAAACAAAAGGGGAAAAATAAAAGAGAGACTGCATTCATTATTCATGAGCAGATTAGAGAAAGGAGGCTGAGAGCTAGAGAAAAGTTCTGAAGGAGAAATTTGTTGCAGTAAGTTGAAGGAGTGATTTATAGGCAAAGTTGGGCACGAAAATCAAGGCATAGAACACAGCATAAGGTACAGTACGAAAAACATTTAATGTTGTGAAATGCACGCCATTCGAAAGAAGTTTTTGAAAAGAAAAAACAAATGAAAAATTTGTACAGTCCATACAGCGGTAGGGAATCCGTACAGTATGTATCCGTAGGCACAAAAATCGAGGCAAAGTAGGCACAGTTTTCAAGGATTTTGCGCTAAAGATATAAGTTGTATTTTGTTGTTTTGTTTTGTCTGCAAATGTATTTTTCCTGAACTTGAATGATAAATAAATTTGAAGAGCTTTCTAACAGGTTTTCCCCAGAGAAGATTGAAGGGGTTTTGCCTGGGTCTGAATTGACCAAAAATCTGTGTGTATTTTTATGTGTGTTGCTGGTCTGTTTATGTCCATATTTATTTTTAGCATGTGTTGACAGTCCCATGTGTTTTAATCTGAAAAATTCATTTCCAGAATTTTATATGTTGAATGTATGTTTATGGGAAAGGGCATTTAACTGAATAGGAGTGATAAGGTGAAATTAAAATCGGGTTGGAATTGCAGGAAACTTTTTAGTCATCAAATTTCAACAAGTGACTTATATATGAAACAACCAACTTTAACCAGCAAATGATTTATTATTTCAAACTCAAAAATCTATCCAAACTACTGATATAATTTCACAAAAACTATATTTTAGACAATACATAGCATTTACTTCCAATCTATTAAGAAATACATAATAGAAATATAACGTGGAACCTCGTAAACAATAGTTGTCAGCAGAGAGGTGTGATACTCCAGCTCATGGTACAGGGATATGATACTTAGGTTTGACGCAATTAGTTTAGACTCCAATATAGCCACATGTCCAGCCAGCTAGCAGTAACAAGTTCAAACAACCCAGAATAGCCTTCCACGAATTTGTGACCAGCGTAACACACAGTGGTAGGGATGCTCACACAGGAGAAGAGTATTCAACTACCACCAATTCGATTCTCCTCTCCAATGATAGTTTCTGCTTTGGAATATACAATATGAGCAGCCAACTGAAGATGCGTTCATTCCAACACGGGACTTGGTGTTATTTCATCCCAATTCGAACTCAGCAAAAGAAGAGAATGCACTCGGCCTTGCTTAGCAGGAATACACAGTCATCATAGCAGAAACGTCCACCAACCAAAGAGTATATACACGGCCAGCCTCAGAAGTGTGTGTAGGCTCTTTAAATGATGAACTCAAGCTTCCCTCAATCCAAATAAAATTGAACCATAGGCTTGGCATACCAATTAAATCTGGAAATGCAATTTATTATTGCTATGATCTCTTCTCCAAACTGGAAGCTCGACCTCTAATTTCGCTGGCAAATACTTTGGCTTTAACACACATAGCCAGATTGATCGGACCATAACTCATGTAGCCACTCCAGCATTTTGTCCATTATGCAGATCCCATGCACAGGCGTATGTATACATCCAACCACGGCAATTCATAACATAGCAATTTAAAACCATTTTCCCAATGGGCAGGCATGCACTATATCCACGATCATGTGCACTGAACGTGTAAATTCAGCCACAACTGATGGAAATCGGCCCCTTGCATGGAAGGGATAAACCCTGCAGACTGAATCACAATGCCAATAACTCATTTGCGGCCTCTTGGCCCTTCCCACTTGCCAACGATTGATTCGTAACTGATTTGCAGTGCCGACGAGTACGGCCTCTTGGCTTCGAACCTGCAATGTCGATGGTGACAAAGAAAATTTGGATGGCTTCCACAATTTTGTAATTATTCGGCCCTTTTGAGTAATTCAAATTTCTCACAGCTCCCACTTTGAAAAATTTTGATCACAGCCTCATAATCTTGATTTTTAAATTTCTTGCACAATTATTATGCACACGACATTTGTACAGGCTATTCTGTTGATCAGTTATTAAAAATGTGGAAATTTGGTAACTGAATCAACCAAAAGTGCTCTTCGGCAACGATCTGGCTTCTCCGGCAAGGATATATTTTCTGCAATGCACCTTCAAAATAAACCCTCGAATTGATTTGCAAAAGAACCCTCAAGCTGGCAAGAAAACCAGCTCTGGTACCATTGTAATATCCCAAACGGAATATTTGGCTAATTTTCATAGTAATTTCATAGTGGTTGATACTTTAGGGTCTTCCCCTAATCCAGATAATGGTTAAAATCTAATCAGTAAACTTGTCCTTTTCATTGCAACAATGCATGCTCTTTCTATCCCACTTAGAGGGTCATACTTTACTGCATTATGGAAAGTTCATCCTCAATTTACATACATTTCTACATTATTTTGGCCATTTTCTATAGAGGACATGCCCTAGGAACTCTACGGTTGGCTATTCCCAATGGATATACACTAGAGTCAGATTGACATGTCTTCAGTCACTGGTGGGCATTAATATAATTTTTTTATTTCTTGTTATTTTCATTTTTCTTTGCAGGATTTTGTTTTTGCCCTTATAATTCTTCTCCACAATCACATACTTCTGAGGAAAAAGTTTCAAAATACAGAGAGAGAGAACCAAACTATTCAATTTTAAGTGAACAAAACAGAAAAGAAAAAACAAACCCTTGCTGGAGTTTGTGATAAAAAGTAAAAGCTGGTGGCTTCCAAGAGTAAGAAGGGAAGCTATACAATCACAACTGTAAAAGCAAAAGTAAACTCTATCCATCCATCAATACAATTTATGATTGTCCTACTCCAGCGCATATCATCATCTTTTGAGTATACCAAGTATGCACCTATTCCCCTGATAAAAGAATTGAAATCCTTCAAGCATACATTGAAGCAAATGATAGTCTGTGCGTACATTTAGGCAATTTAGTATTTAGAATGCACATTGAGTAGTGAGCATATATTTTAGGCATTTTGTGATTAGGGATTATGTACTTGCTCATTTTTATTGAATAATCCATCATTTTACTATTTAACACATAGTTTTTATGGAACCAAGAATGTATCAGTTTATGTTTCTGTTTCACGTGCAATTGCTCTAGTTTAGTTGATGATGACTGTTGCCTCAAAATCTAGCAAGCCTTGTGACATATCTCACAAGGCCATAACTAGACTATGAATACAACAATGAGGTGGCTGCTGCTGCCACTGTCACCTTAGCAGGCCACCTCCTGCTCCTTAGTGGAATTTCACCACATGAGAGGCTTCACATTGTATATCACCTAAAGGTATTCTGAGTCGATAGGATCAAGGTGATGCAAAAGAGGTTTAATCAAGGTACTTTTTATTTGAACTAAGACACAATTCTTTATGTAAAGGAACAATGTACCATTTGTTGAAATTGGGTAACATCAGGAGGTACCTTGGTGCTAGGCTTGTGAGAGAGAAATGCTCATAAAGTGCGATTTTATGAGCGTATGGGCTTTGCACCCAAGTTGTGGCTTTGTACTCAAAGCCAGTGGGCATTGTACCCAAGGAGAGCATTTAATGTTCTAATTTAATGTTGAGTTTGATGTTGGAGGTTGGAGGTTTCTTGAAGGACAAGGGGACTTCCAAAGGGACCAATGGTCAAGTATAAAATAAGAGGCCAATGGAGAGACTTGAGGAGTAACTCATGGACAAGAAGTGATGGATTGTTCTTGATTGTGCAATGAAATTGATTGAGAAAACTGCAGACCTGCAACTAGGGCAGTAGGCTTATCTTTTGGGCATCTTCTTCTGGGAAAGCAAGCCTAACTAGACTATGATAGAACAATGAGGTGGTTGCCACTGCCACTGTCACCTTAGTAGTCCACCTCCTGCTCTCTAGTGGAATTTCACCACATGAGAGGCTTCCCATTGTATATTACTTAAAGGTATTCTAAGTCAATAGGATCAAGGTAATGCAAAAGAGGCTTAACCAAGGTATTTCTTATATGAACTAGGGCACAATTCTTTATGTAAAGGAACAATCTACTGTTTGTTGAAATTGGGTGGCATCAAGAGGTACGCTCACATGCCCTTAGTGCTAGGCTTGTGGAAGAGAGACACTCATAAAGTGTGATTTTATGAGTGCACAGGGTTTGAACCCAAGTTGTGGGCTTTGTACCCAATGAGAGCATTTAATGTTGAGTTTGAAATTGGAGGTTTCTTGAAGTACAAGGAGGCTTCCAAAGGGACCAATGGTCAAGTATAAATTACAAGGCCAATGGAAAGGCTTGAGTATTGAAAAATAGTAGTTGTAGTAGGCATTTTCATTGTCAAAACAAAGGAGAAATTACTTATCTTCCAGCTGTACATGTCGGCCTCAATTGGACAAGTTGGCCCCACCACTTGAAGGGGTTTACCCCAAGGTCAAAACCCACCTCTTGACACACATATAAATTGGCATTCATTGCACCTCATTTGGATCATCATCAACTCATTCATTCGACCAATCACAAGGAGATCCGTTCACACGTGCGAGGATGAAGAAGAATTATTTCTGCATTGACCAGCAAATTTTGACCTCTTTTGACCAGTATTGACTTGACCAGATTTTTGTTGCTTGACCGAGCTATTGATTGAGGTTTGGAGGCCGAATATTCTATGGTTCATTGACTTTTCATTGACCAAAGTTTTGTCTCCGTTTTGGGCCATGTTGAATATTGCCAGCTATGGTCTGAATTTCATTGGGGAAATAATGAAGAAAATTCAATTTTGTGGGTTTGACCAAGTCGGCCCTAAGACCAACAAGTCGGCCCCACGAGGGAAATCGCCCCTCCTAAGTCACATATAAATATGAGTTCGTTGGAGGTCATTTGGAGCATCACATCGATCTGAAATTGCAGGGATCTCTCACACGTGCAAAGGAATTTGAGGAGAATCTTTTTGTCTGCATTGACCAATATCTTCTCTCTCTTTTGACCTGCGTTGACTCTCTTTGACTTAGGCTATTTTCTGCTACTTTGACCAAGCTCTTTGACTGTGGATGGAGGCCAAATATTCCAAGAATCTTTGACTGAGGTTGACCACAAGCTTTAACTAGAGTTTGACCCTAAGTTGCAGGAAACGTGGGCAGAGGGTTCGTTTCCGTACGGAAACGGAGAAACCCGTACGATGCGACTAGGAAACTCGTTTCCGGCCATACTAGCCCGTTTCTCGAGGAGGAAACGTGGCCAGTACGGCCGGAAACGAGTTTTCGGGCTGTACGGCGGAGTTTCCCCACACAGTTTGACTTTTTCTTAATTTTTTTTTTATTTTGTTTCCTATTATTTAATTGGGTGACTAAAGTGGCTTCTAGTTGCTTCTAGATGCCTCTCTCAAGTTATAAAAGTGACCTTCGCCTCATTCTCTCATCACACAATTGAGCAAGTCGTTTCTCTTGGAGACTGACGATTTTAGCAAAGGGGAAGAGAAGAAGAGAGCAATGGTTTCAACTAGGGTGTTTTCAACAATGAGCAAAGGAGATTTCAGCAGCAAGAGCAAGAGATTCCAGCAGCAAGAGAAAGAGATTTCAGCAGCAGATTTGGAGTGCAGAGTTTCTGGCTACAACATTCTTGGTTTTTTGGCTCAGGTACAGCCATATTTCTCGTCTTTTCTGGCATTTTGGGGTAGCTTCAGCTACAAAAAATTAATTTGGGTAAGCAATATTCATTTTCTTAGTTTTATCCTACTATTTCTTCAATTTTTCGAGGGTTTATGCTACCAAAAATATGAAAAACGCTTTTTATTTACAGATTTGTTTCTTTAATTTATTTTTGCAGCAATGGCTTCCAACAAAAGTGCAGCTACAAGTTCAAGCCCTAGGGCCAACCCAAGGGCTGAATATTATCCTCTTTGGAGGCATGTTCAGAAGCTTCAAAAATGTGGAGGTGGTGGCTCATGGGAATGGCAATGTAATCTTTGCAATAATTCGTACAAGGGCTCCTACCCAAGAGTGAAGGCACATCTTTTGCATGGAGGAGGACAAGGGGTTGTGGGTTGCACAAAAACAGCAGATCCATTGGCAAGGAGGGCATATCAAAGAGAGAAAAACGAGGCGGATGTTATTAAGAGAAGGCATGATGAGCTTACTCAGGCTACTCCTCAAGCTCCATCTAACATTGAGCCGAGGATTGTAGTTGAAGCAAGAAAGAAGAGAGCCAGTGCCACTCAACAACATGAACAAACAGCACCCAAAAATACCAGAGGGGCATCCCCTTCAGTTCAGAATAAAAGAATTGCTAAATTGGTGAATGTGCAAGCGAGAGAAGAAACTGATTCCAGAGTGGCTAGGTGCATTTATGCAAGTGGTATCCCATTCAATGTTGTTCGCTCTCCTTAATGGCAAGATATGATAAGGGCAATTAACAAAGCTCCTCAAGGGTACAAGGGGCCCAACTATGAGAAAGTCAGAACTCAACTTCTCAAAAATGAGAAGGAGCTTGTGGAGGATATTTTATCACCAATTCGTTCTTCCTGGAGTAGCTCTGGGATTACCATAGTCTCAGATGGATGGACAAATACAAGGCGCAGACCATTGATAAATATCACTGCCACTTCCCCCAAAGGAGCAATGTTTATCAAGGCAGAAGACTGCTCAGGAGAGGTAAAAGATGCACATTTCATTGTTGATGTTATTATAAAAGCTATTGAACAAATAGGGCCTAACAAGGTGGTGCAAGTTATCATGGATAATGCACCAGTTTGCAAAGTTGCAGGTTTAATTATTGAGGGGAGGTATGACCACATCTTTTGGACACCGTGCATTGTCCATAATCTGAATCTTATCTTAGAGGAGATCGACAATAAAGTTTCCTAGATAAAGGAAATCACAGGGGAAGCAAGGGAGATTGTCAAATTCATCACCAACCACCACCAATCTCAGGCCACATTTCGAGAGTACTCCAAATTGGAGTTGTTAAAAGTTGTTGAGACAAGATGTGCCTCAAACTTCCTGATGTTGTGCCGCCTTGTTGAGGTTAAGCATGCATTAGTTTCTATGGTGGTGAGTCAACTTTGGATTGAGTGGAGACATGCAGATTCAGAGCGGGGATATATGGTGCGTAGATTGTGCCTTGATGAGGATTGGTGGAGCAAGGTAGATTTCTTGCTAAAGTTCACAACCCCTGCATTTGTGCTTCTTCGGAGTGCTAACACTGACCAACCTTTCTTAGGAGAGGTATATGATGGCATGGATTCCATGGTTGAGAAAACTATGGAAATCATTTCGCAAGAGTCTCCGCAACTTTTGTTTGTTGATGATCATTTTGCTGGTTTAGTCAAGAAATCATTGTTGATAGGTGGAACAATTTTAACACTCCATTGCACACTTTAGCACATGCCTTGAACCCCAAATTTTATGATGAGGAGATAATTGTTCAAAGCAATGGGAAGAGGAAGGCACCCCATAAGGATAGAGAGGTGGCTAATGGGGTGGAAAAAGCCCTTATGAGAATGTTTCCTTGTCATCTACAGGGAGGTAAAGGAAGAATTTGCCAGTTTTGTTGCAGGAATAGATGATTATGCAGATATATCAGCTTTGGAGGAGAGAAGCGCCATGAATCCAGTTAGGTGGTGGATTTGTCATGGAGCAAATGGAGTACATTTGCAAAACCTTGCCATTCGTATTCTTTCACAAGTGGCAAGCTCTTCATCAGCAGAAAGGAATTGGAGCACTTATGGTTTTATTCATTCTATGAAGTGCTATAGGTTGGGCTCACAGAAGGCAGAGGATCTTGTTTATGTGCACTCCAACCTTCGCCTTGCATCTCGTAGGGGTCCAGAATACAACAGTGATCTTTCTAAAGAATGGGATGTGGATGCAGAAAGTCCTAATTTGGATCTCTCTCGTGCTGCCCTAAACATTGAGGTCCAGACTGGAAATGGAATTGGCCCATCATCTTCTTCAGCACCACCATCCACTGTTGAGCATTGTACTGCTTCTATTTTTTATGAGGATTAGTCTTTTGTCTCTATAGTTCTTGCAACCTTATAGTCTTTATTGTACTTGCAGCCTCATATATTAATATATAATAAAGGTTGATTTTGAGATTTGGATATATAATAAAGGTTGCTTTTGGATATTCCGATATTTTTATTTTCATTATGTTATCATTCATGAGTAAATGTGATGTAAATTTAATCATAATGTTTAAATGTAATAAATTATAATGTATCATGTATGCTTTATGATTGCATATATATATATATTATATTATATATTATATATATAATATATATATATATATATATTTGTGTTTCCCATTTCCAAAATTTGGGGAGGTCGTGTTTCGTACCTGTGCCCGTTTCGAAAACTCGTACCCGTTTCCCCGTTTCGTGCAATTTAGGTTTGACCACAAGGTTTGACTATGGAAATTGACCAAAAATTATAGGAGACTTTGACTCTATTTCGACTGAATTCTCACTGAGGAAGGAAGGCCGAATATTCTCTGGGTTTACTACACTGTTCTCTAGGCACTGATTGTAGAGTTGATGTGACTGAGAATTGCAAGGTTTGTTGACTATGGTTGACTGAGCTTCCACAGGCCGAATTTCAGCCCTTTGTAGCAGACTATGATCATTGACCAGATTTGACTCTCTAAATTGATTGGTCTTGGATTGGTTGACTTGGAAAGTCAAAGTTTGTCTTTGATTGGTTTATGGATGTACAATTGGACTATGTATCTCATGTTGAACATTGATTGACTAATAGAAGAAGAAGAATTGGTTATGGCCTTTCCTCCTTGTGGGGTTTTGCCTTGGTCTTTGACCAAAAATCTTTGTGTCTCATTGTGCTTGACTATCTTCTATTGTGCATTATTGTTTATTGTTCTATTTATAATTGCTTAATCATTACTGGGGTGAATGAAATTGGATGAAATTGTTTTAAGTGATTACAATAGCATAGAACACTGTGAAAAATTAACATGGTATCGGAGAGGTAAAGATTGGTCATTGGAGACAAAAGAACACCCTTTTGAGACACTTCTCTTGTTTATTAGTGATCTACTCTCTTAGACAAGATGACTAACTCCTACTTCAAGATTGAAGAGAAGTTGAATGATGCCTCCAACTTTGCAGCATAGAGGGCTAGATTGGATCTTACTCTTGAAGAGAACGCTGTGATGGAGTATGTGCAAGGCCAAGTAGTTGAACATCCTGAGAATGCCAATGCTAGTGTCAAATCGAAGTACAGGAAGGGTGAGATCAAAGCCAAGAAGATCATCATTGACTCTCTTAGAGATTATCTCATTATTTATGTGTCTCAGCTAAAGAAGTCGAAGGAGATGTTTGACAAATTGATTGGGATGTATGACATCAACAACCTAGCCATATCATTTCTTTGAAGAGTCAACTCTGTGACATCAAGATGACCAAGTCAAAATCTATAACAGGCTACTTCATGAGAATGTCTCAAATAAGGGACGAGCTTCTTTCCATTGGAGAAATCACTCCCGATAGAGAGCTTGTGTAGATGACCCTTGGTGGACTCCCTACATCTTGGAAGACATTCACATCAGGCATTAGTAGCAGAAAGGAGCTCCCTTCATTTGATGAACTCTTGGGCTCTTGCACTCCAGATGAATCCAGGCTCATTTCCAAAGGAAGAATTTAGAGAAAAGAGGAAGGAGAACCTACACCATTTGCAACCAATGTCAAGAAAGGAAGACCTTCCAAATGGAATTCAAAGAAGCCAGCTCCAGCATTCAACAATAATAGAAGGAACTTGTCCAAAGTCCAATGCTATAGGTGTGACAAATTTGGCCACACAGCCCGAGATTGTCCTGAAAGAAGTTCTTCAAGGCCCAATACCAACAACAATGGCAACAACAACAACTTCAACAATAGAAGGAGAAGAAGAGGAATTGTTGCCCATGCAAGGGTTGAAGAGATTCAACACCCTCAAAAGAGGTCCAATAATACAAGGTATGTTGATAATGTTGCTAGTACTCAATCTGGATATTTTCTTGTTGTTGCTCCTTCTAGCTCGTCTTCAGATAGCATTCATAGCTGGCTGGTGGATAGTGGGGCATCTAGACACTTTACTAGGTATCATGAAGTCCTGTCAAATTTGATTGAGAGGGAAACTAATTTTAAAATTATACTTAGGGATAATTCTACTCATCTTGTCAAAGGGACTGGCTCTGTTTCTTTCCATTAGAATTATGGTCAAACCATTCATCTACAAGATGTGTTATATGTGTCGGACATGAAGAAGAATCTTGTCTCCATTTTTGCTCTAGAAAACAAAGGGTTTAGAGTTGCATTCATTAATGTAAAAGTCCTTGCTTGGCCAAGGAGATCTAACTTAAGGGCATCCTTCACACTTGGTGTCAGAAATGAAGGCCTATACAAAGTTTATGGACAACCAATTCAAGCATTGGTCCATGATTCTACTAATTAGTGTGACCTTTGGCACCAAATATTTGCTCACCCTCATTACAAAGCTTTGCCTAACTTAAGCAGAATCGTTTCAGGGATTCCCAAGATTCAAGTCGATCATGAAGGTGTATGTCAAGGATGTGCTAGTGGCAAGAATGTCAAGGGACCATTCCCTTCTAACAGTAGCAAATCTAAAGAGATTCTTCAACTCATTCATTCTGATCTTTTTGGAGCCATGCCAGTGACATCTCTTGGAGGATATTTATACTAGATAAACTTTGTTGATGACTTATCTTACAAGACTTGGATCTTCTACTTGAAGACCAAGGATTGGGTTTTCAGCATGTTCGGTGACTTTAAAGCTCTAGTGGAAAATCAAACTTGAAAGAAGATCAAGATCCTAAGGACGGATAATGGAGGAGAATTCACTTCAAATGACTTGAAGGATTTTTGTAAGGAAGCCAGAATTAAGAGGGAGGTAATTGTTCCATACAACCCTCAACAAATGTTGTTGGGAGGAAGAACAAGACCATCTTGGAAGCAACCAAAGCCATGATTCATGATCAAAAACTTCCTATGTTTTTGCGGGGAGAAGCTACAAATACTGCAGTATATGTCCAAAATAGAAGCCCTCATCAAGCCTTGATGGACAAGACTATTGAAGAAGTATTTACAGGTGTGAAGCTAGAATTTGGACACTTGAGAAGATTTGGCTGCCCTATCGACTTTCATGTACCGAAGGAGAAGAGGTCAAAGATAGAGGCTTAAGGAAAGAAAGGTACATTTGTTGGTTATTGTGAAATTTCTAAAGCTTACATGATATATGTGTTAGGTCAGAGGAACAGTGAGTTCAGCCAAGATGTGACCTTTGATGAAGATCCTACTCTTGGAAAAGCAAGGGACTCTCCTGTTCCTGCCAACATTAAGAGAAGAGATAATACTATGGATGTAGATGCAAAGCCATCCATGCTAGAGCTTGACCTTGCAAATGAACCTATGTCACCCATGAATCTTTTAGATCCTCATCCTTGTGGTCCTCCCACTAGGAAGAGACCTTTGTGGCTTCATGATACTTTACATGATGCAAAGTGACACTCATCCCCAAGAGGCACCTTCAGTGAAAGCAAACAACCTCACAAATATCATGGATATGCTGCTTTGATGAGCAACATCATACAATTTGAACTTTGCAACTATGAAGAAGCAGTGAAGGAACTAGTTTGGAAAGATGCCATGGCCGAAGAATATCAGTTTATCATGCAAATGATGTATGGGAGGTTGTTCCAGGACCTAAGGGGAAGTATGTTGTGACTTCCAAGTGGACATAAAAAATCAAACGTGCAATTGATGGTAGCATTGAGAAGTTCAAAGCGAGGTTTGTGGCTAGAGAATTCTCCCAAAAAGAGGGAGAAGATTATGATGAGATATTTGCACCTATTGCCCGATACACTACCATCTAGTCCATCATTGCTCTTGTTGTTATTCAGGGTTGGATTCTTCCTCAGATGGATGTGAAGACAGTCTTTCTTCATGGCATACTTAAGGAAGAGGTGTACTTGGAACAACCACAGGGCTTTGAGGAACATGACAAGGAAACTCATGTTTGTAGAGTGAAGAAAGCCCTTTATGGATCGAAGCAAGCCCCCAGGGTTTGGTATGCTCAAATTGATGGATACTTGATGACGCTGGGATTCACAGAAGCAATGTCGATTTGAACCTCTATTTAAAGGTTGTCCAAAGTATGCCTTTAATTTTGGTTTTATATGTTGATGATTTATTCTTGACAAGAGGATAGCCTCTGATCATCCAGTGTAAGAGGGATCTTGCCTCCAAATTTGAGATGAAAGATCTTGGGTTGATGCACTATTTCCTGGGCTTAGAGGTGTGGCAGACACCTGGAAAGATTTTCCTTAGCCAAGGAAAATATGTTGTCAAACTCTTGGAGAGATTTGGGATGGTGTGTAGAAAATTTGAATGATATGCACCCTTACCAAGTTTACATATTTTGCAAGTGTATGAAATCCAACCCACATGTTTTGGCATTCCTAAATAAAATTTTATGCATTCACTTAAAATATTTAAAGAGTGTTTCTACTAATATTTTTGCACAACTGAATCTAGAGAAATAATAGCAAGCACACACATAATTTGACACTCTTGTTTGTGGTCAACTTGACCTTGGAAAAACCCCACTACCTATTAGGGAGAACCAATGTTGGAGACAGAGATTTTATTTGCTTTTTGAAAGAAATTTATACAACAAAATACAAGAAGAGGTTGACTTATCTCTTCCCTTTAGCTGCTTCTAAGAGGTTCCTTCTTTGACTAAAATTTGTCACTGATATTAACTTCTCATAGCCTCTCTTTCTAGCAAAGAACATTGCCACTTTATCAGCTCTCTCTATGCCTAGAAATCGAACCACCAGACTTTGTCCTCCTTCCTGGATACTTGGGTTTATCACTGCTACTATACACAGTTGTTTTGTAGATAGCTCTCACCAAAAACTGAACCACGTGGCACTGAGAAGAACACTTAACAAGCTACCTGAAATTTACACTAGGGCTAGCTCAGACTAGCCCGAAACCTAAACTATTCAAGCCCGAAATGTCCAGCCTTCTAGTGGCTGACTTAAGGTGAAAGCATTGCTGCATGTACACTGGATTAACTCAAAAAATTGATTTGCCTTTGGGTGTTGGAGTTATATTAAGTCTTCTTCTTGGATATATGTGCCTCTCCAAAAGTTGTAAATCGACCTCTACAGAATTGAAGTTCTACTATAGCGCTTTCTTCTTGAAGTCTGCTCCTCCTTCCTCCCTTGCTCCTCTTCCCTTTGTTCCCATGAGAATCGAATGAGCAAATTATGAGCTTTTTTCTCCTTTTGTTTGCTTGGGGGGAAACCCTAGGAATGGATGGTTGTGATTTGATCTTGATCTTAGATTGGAGGGCTAAAGATTAATTCTCAAGATTTGGAAACCTCATACATTAGTCCCATCTTTAAATGACTTCCTAGTACTTTATAATGCCTTTTCTCCTTGGTCCCTTTTCTCTCATAAAGTGAACTTTAAAACATAAAATCACCTTAATTTTTAAAAGGTGTCACTTTACTCTTTCTTCATAAACTGATTTTATAACACAAGTCACTTTAATAATAAAGTACAAGGTACATAATACATTAAAAGTATATTTTCCCCTCAAGGCTTAATTATAACACCTCAAGTCCACCACAAAAGTTATTAAAGTGTCATCCTAGGCCTAGAGACCAAAGACCATAGGAAACACTTCCTTGGTACCCTCCTTAATTTTTCAACACTCCTTATCAAGGAAGTTGTTTCTCACCACTCCCATCCTGTCTCTAAAAAATACATGCTTGCTTCTTGGCAAATGACTTGGTGAGAATGTTTGTTACCTGCGCGTCAGTGGATATATACTCAAGCTTCACAGCTCCCCTCTGAACCCAGTCTCTAATGAAGTGGTACCTGATCTCAATGTGCTTTGACCGGTCATGAAATATTGGATTCTCAAAGAGTTTAATACAACTCTGATTATCACAATATATCGTAGTTGGTCTCAGCCTATGACCAAATAACCCATATAGCATCTTATGAAGCCACAATGCCTCACAACCTGCATGACTAGCTGCCATATACTTTGCCTCTGCACTGCTTAATGCCACTGAACTCTGTTTCATGTTGAACCATGACATAATTGTTGAGCCCAACGAGAAACAACAGCCAGAAGTACTCTTCCTGTTGTTGAAATATGTAACTAGGTTCGGTCTTCATAATGACATATGTAATCATGATTTTATGTATTTGATGTAATGAGAAAAATAAATTTATTATTGTTGACCTTGAGGCATGGGTTTCATGCTCAAGGAAATTTATTTTAGGTGAAGCTCCCATTAAGAGCTCCTAGAGCTTGTCATTAAGTCTACAAGTCATTAAGTCATTGTCATGTATGAAGGACCCATTTGGGGCATGTTACATTTTGTAAAGGAAATTATTTGAGTCAAAATAGTGTCAAAATGACCCTCCAAGACCTCGTCAAGTGCCATCAAACAAGTCGGCCTACACAAGCATCAAGTCAGCCTAAGACAGTGACAAGTCAGCCTAATATCAAGTGACTAGAGCCTATATATAGGGCACTCGACCTCATTCAAGAATACACTCATAACTCACTCAAGTTCAATCAAGGAAGAAGAGAAGAGCAAGTAATGAGAAAAATAAATTTATTATTGTTGACCTTGAGGCATGGGTTTCATGCTCAAGGAAATTTATTTTAGGTGAAGCTCCCATTAAGAGCTCCTAGAGCTTGTCATTAAGTCTACAAGTCATTAAGTCATTGTCATGTATGAAGGACCCATTTGGGGCATGTTACATTTTGTAAAGGAAATTATTTGAGTCAAAATAGTGTCAAAATGACCCTCCAAGACCTCGTCAAGTGCCATCAAACAAGTCGGCCTACACAAGCATCAAGTCAGCCTAAGACAGTGACAAGTCAGCCTAATATCAAGTGACTAGAGCCTATATATAGGGCACTCGACCTCATTCAAGAATACACTCATAACTCACTCAAGTTCAATCAAGGAAGAAGAGAAGAGCAAGTAAAAGGAGGGTGAAAGGAAGAGAAGAAAAGATCGAGTTCTTAAATCTGTTTTTGGGCTAAATTCCTCCACACGTGCGAAGGTTAGGGCATCATCTTGCAGCAAAAGATATAGAATTGCAGTCACTCCAAGAGAACCGAAGTTTTGGGTCAACGAAGGTCTCTCTAGCAAGTCGAATCATCAAGGAGGGGAAGTCAAGTCAAGCGAAGAAGAGAGGAGAAAGATCTACCCATTTTCAACCCACATGTGTGACCTAGGGTTTCTGCAGAAGAAGTCAAAATTGCATGTCTGCTACTGCTAGCCGAAATTCTGAGTTAGGGTCGAAACCTGAAGCAAAGGAATAAATTCGACCAGCATTGACATGAAAAAGAAGTTCATCAAAAGAAGCTTTGACTTGGTCTTGAAAGGATTTTTGGTCAAGAGTCTAGGTCTTGGAATTTCTCAATTGAAGATTCTATAAGAAGAATTCTTGTGGGTTTTCCTCTCAGATTGGAGAGGTTTTGGCCCCCTGGCTGATCGCCTACATCTTGTGGCCTTTGCCTTATTGTTCTGTATGGTTTGGTAGTTGTTTGATGAAGAGAATAATAATAATAATTAAGTGAAGGAAGAAAGATAATCAAGTTAAGTAAAAATATATCACAAGCAGTTAACAAAGTAAGAGAAATCACCTACACTTGTTGCCCCTAGATTTCTCAACACCTGTCACTAGGACTGCTAATCCAATATGAGTTTGTGCAACTAATCAATCTAACTCCATCACCCTTGACATAACCCAAACCATAATCCACCATGCCATGTAGGTACCGCAACACATGGTTCGCAGCCATCCAGTGCACTCTCCTGGGCTCCATCATAAACTGAACCAATGTGTTGGCTGCAAAACAAATATTCGGTCTAGTGTTGACCAAATACATCAATGAACCGATCAGTTGACGATATAAGGTGGGGTTCACCAACTCGGAATCTAAAGTATGCAGCTTCTTCCAATTGGTGATCATAGGAGTAGCCATAGGTCTGCAACCCTCCATACAGAATCTCCTCAAGATATCACATGCACACCTGCCCTAGCCCAGGAAGATATGTCCATCCTCCTACCAAACCTCTAACCCCAGAAAGTACCCCATACCGATCATATCAAACTCTGAAGCAAGATCTCTCTTGCAATGTTGGATGAGTCTGTCCTCCCCTGTAATAAACAAATCATCCACATATAGCACCAGAATGAGTGGATCGTTGCCAACCATAATGAAATAGATGTTCAGATCTGCATCACTCTTTTGGAAACCCATCTGCTGCAAGTAGGCATCTATCCTCTCGTACCATGCCTTCAGTGTCTGCTTCAATATTTCTTAAGCCTGCACAGTGCACACATGAGACTCCTCCCCATGCAACTCAAAGCCCTGAATGTACACCTCTTGCTGTATAACGCCATTGAGAAAGGCAATCTTCACATCCATCTAGTGAATCCTCCAACCCATCTCAATTGTTATAGATATCACTGCTCTAATGGAAGTATAACGAGCAACCTATGATCTGAACCTTCTCAGGATTTGAATCTCGATTAGATCTCTGCACACTTAAGATTAAATTTTTAGCTTCAAAAAGGGCCAGATACATGTTAAAACCCTCAAGATCTAGAGATACCTACTAGATCAATCAAGTTATAACATTTTTCTAAACCCAATATCTAATGCAAGATACCTGTGCAAATAGATAATCCAACCACTGGCTAATGAAACATAAAACTTATAAAATTTAATGGAGCATTTTGGCACATGATTCAAAAAAATATTACCAATAGACAAAAAAGGAACACCACCATGAAGAAACCCCAAAGTCTTTTCTATTAATTCCAGAAAAATATTACAATAGCAAAGCTTGACTCTGAGCTTTCTCAAAAAAATTATGTTCCTTGAGAAGCAAATGACTCCTAATTTATAGATAAATCCTTGAAACAAATGACTCCTAATTTATAGACAAATCCTCCAAGTGGAAAATAACAGTTAGTTGGCTTGATCCCTGTCAAATTAATCTCGATCCTTGATAAATATCTGATCATCTTTTAATCTCCACCATTGAAAATCTTTCTTTTTGAGAAATTTTCGAATTTTTCATAAAAACTATTTTTTATTAGCTCAAAAATAATTATTTTGAACTAATTTCCTCAAAAACTTGATTTTGACTTAACCACCAAAGCCAAAAGGCCCAATTTTTCTTGAAATTTCCAATATTCTCTTGGTGGGGGACCTCCAAAAATTAATTTCTTTAATACCCACGAATTTTTCCACTTAAGAATTTAATTTCGCTAGGATTTTAATTTTGACTCTAATTAATTAAATTTTTGGCTTGGATTTTAATTTATTTTTGCCAGAAAATTTAGTTAATTGACACTTGAGGGGATTAATAATTTTTCCACCCACTAATATTTTAGCCATGGTGTCTAAATATGAGGGACCATGCACCAACATATTTTTTACATCAAGATATTACAATTTCAACCCTCAAAGGAGGAACACTCGTTCATTATAGACCCTCAATTTATTACCCAATTTTGCGACTCAATATGATCTAGTAAACCAAGTGATTTGTAATAAAAAAATTTAGCAAATTAGCTTACTTAAATTATTCCTAGATCATTTTTACATAAGACTCTACTAAAACACTAAGGCTCACCTAAGACCTTGATGATAAATTCCACCCTAGCTTTAGGGTGAAGCTGGAGGGAAAAACTTTGTCGATCATCCGTGTTTAGAAACACGAATGAATAAGTGAGACAAAAAACCTCTTGGGATGAAATTTGTCACCAAGATAATAGGCTTACCTAGGTTGTTACATAAATACACAGTCTTACTAGCATCATAATGGGTTTACAACTCTGAGAAACTGATGACTGATGATTGATGATGATGAATCTAGGATGATTTGAATGCTTGAACATGATGGAATTCCTTTGCGAAAAATTGTACTGCTATAGGGTAGTTGACACAAAGTGGTCAACAAGTCCAAAAGAAGAATGCAATCAGGTTCTAAACCAGGAGACTTTCAACATGGGCACAGGTAACAAGGCAATGAGCTGAAATATCATCATGTTACAATAGCTAGGTGGCAGCAAGTTACAAGGCGTAGTAAAATGCGAATGCACTTTAGGATGCCATCCAAGCATGTTAGCCTGCCTAGAGGGTCATTACACGAGGTGGAACGCAATTTTGAAGAAATTCCAGAAAAGGTTCACCAAAGGAGCTTATCAGGCAAGCATGATTCTAGTGAACATTTTAGGTGTAGACATAAGGAACAGGAGAGAGAAGAATTCATGCGGTTGTTCTTGCACCATCAGAATCAACTACCTTCAAATCTTTCAATAGAAATGCAACTGGAAAGAATGTTACAGATTTTGCCGAGCCAAAGACTCTTGAACAAAAGAAAAGGAATGGTATGTAAGGAATGGCCCCAGAATCTATGATACTAGTGACGAATAAAAAAAAAAATCAATCTTGATAACTTGGCTCACAGGTTGTTGTTCCAAAGAGTCAGGTTCAACCCCTACATAGTCTTTGTGGTGATGAAAGGAAAAGAAATTTACACAGTCTTACTAGCATCATTTACATTAACATTTTGCAGAATGGGTTTACAACTCTGACAAACTAATGATTGATGATGATGAACCTAGGATGATCTGAATGCTCAAACATGATGGAATTCCTTTGTGAAAAATTGTACTGCTATAGGGTAGTTGGCACGGAGTGGTCAACAAGTCCAAAAGAAGAATGCAGTCAGATTCCTAACCAGGAGACTTTCAACATGGGCACAAGAAACAAGGCAATGAGCAGAAATATCATCATGATACAATAGCTAGGTGGTAGCAAGTTACAAGGCGTAGTAAAATGCGAGTGCACTTTAGGATGCCATCCGGGCATGGTAGCCTGTCTGGAGGATTATTACACGAGGTGGAACCCAATTTTGAAGAAATTCCAGAAAGGGTTCACTAAAGGAGCTTATCAGGCAAGCATGAATCTAGTGAACATTTTGGGGGTAGACGTAAGGAACAGGAGAGAGAAGAATTCATGTGGTTGTTCCTGCAACATCAGAATCAACTGCCTTCAAACCTTTCAATATAAATGAAACAAGAAAGAATGTTACAGATTTTGCCAAGCCATAGACTCTTGAACAAAAGAAAAGGAATGGTATGCTAAGGAATGGCCCCAAAATCTGTGATACTAGTGACGAATCAAAAAAAAAAAAAAAATCAATCTGGAAAACTTGGCTCACAGGTTGTTGTTCCAAAGAGTCGATTCAATCCCTACACAGTCTTCATGGTGAAGAAAGGAAAAGAAATTTCAGCAAAGCCGTAGTTCATGAATCAAGCAAGTTACCAACTTTGGAGGGTCCAAAGCCTTTTAGTGTCATTCTGAAAGCAAAGCAAAAGCCAACCAATGAAGATATTATTGAAGGAACCCATGCAAAAGGGGTTGGAGACATCAGTAAGCGATCAGAATTAATCAGCACTCCCATGACAGACTAGAAGATCCCTGTTCTATCATCAGATGTTGAAAAAGAAGTTGAACAAAAAGGGTTCCCACAAGGGCATAAATATATGTACGAATCAGCCAGGAATACTTTGATCAATCTATTGTCATACATTTCTACTAACTTTAACCAAGATAATTCATAATTACAGAACAATGGAATGCCAATGATGAGACAGAATAGTGGAAATCTGACTATGAAGGGAGAAAGTAACAGCCATGTAGACAGAAATGACAATTGTTAGGAGCCTCTGGAGATTGAGAATGGGAGGATGACTAGTGACCATAAGTAAGAATCAAATGAAGGTGAAAAGTATTTGGAGGAGGATAAGGAAGAAAGACAGTTGCCGCATGCTATGAAAAAGACATTTGACCTGATTGATTAAATTCAAGAACGTAGCAAATCTCTAAATCAAGGGTTGGATTCCCTGGAAAAGGGAACCTTTCAAACAAAAAGGAATGTGCAAGCCATTAAGGACGAATTTGGTACAATGAATTTGTTTTAGGGAAATTGCAAGATCAATGCAATGATCATCTGAATCTGGAGAAAGTGGGGACCCCTCAAGAAGGGTTTATTGACAGACAACAACAAAAGCTACATGACGGGGCAGTTTTGCAGTAGCAAATACTCGTGATAATGACAAGGATGGAGAAATGTCAGGGGTTGTTGCATCACTTGTTTTGAATGGAGGCTTGTGGTTTGAAAGTATAACTAGAAGGAAGGATACAAGACAAGTGAGCAATCTTCATTCTTTAAAGCAGGGGGACAACTTTTGCAACACCCGAACTTGCAATTGTTTGAGGACACGCAATGTTGGGAAGGGGGGATTGTAATGTCCATTTCTAATTAATCGCCCTAAGGAGGACGAAATAGCCTATCCAACCCCGTAGGCTATAGCCTTAATAAAGAGGGGAAACCCAATTTTTCCAATGTCGGTGCAACATTATGTAAATGTTGGGTCGGTTGGGGCAAAAAAAACCAAAATTGGGGGTTGCATTTACAACCCCTCACATTTGACAGCCCATGAAGGAATCTATAAATATAAGAGAGTTAGGATCGAGTTAGATCATCAAGTTGGATTAGAATTTCTCTGATTTTCTTAAGCCTGAGGCTCTGAGGGCTTTAAGACCCCTTTTCCTTGTCTAGTTTTGGTAGTGAAAGATTCCACCCTAGCTAGCCCTTCCTGATTTCGGTGGTGAAAGATTCAGCAAAATTGTTTGAAAACTTTTGTTGTTTTGGCACAGCAACCCTTTTTGGAAACCACTTGGATCTGTTTGGGTTAGTAGAATCAATATTTTAAGGACAGTCAGCACTGTCAAGGCCAACAGAAGTTCTCTCCCTGAAAAACCCTGCCAAAATCCTCCTTGAGGCTAATGATAATGGTTTAGTGAAATGTTTGAGGAATCTGCAGACTGCAGGGCCAAGGGCTGCAAGACTGCAGGACAGTGCCGCAGGGCCAAATTTTGTTCTGTCACAGACAAAATTTATGTTTTGTCACATCGAACCTAAAGTTGTTTAGAAGGTTTAGGGCTGCAGGTACCCTCAGGAAAACCAGTCAAACCCTAGTGAAGCTACCCTCTAGGTCTGTGGGTTATTTTCAAGTCAAGTCAGACTCCTGTTGCAGTAAAGCTCAAGAGCACAAAAGACACTAAATTGATACATCATACTTGGATTGGTTAATATATTAGAATTACAGTTAAATATTGGTTCATTTTGTTGACATTGCAAATCAGCTAGATTATTGAATACATTCACTATTTATTGGGCACTTAGCCCTAACTTATTGTGCGGTTTAAGAATCATATTGTTGTTGAAGTTATTTATTGTTGTTAGGAATCTTTATGCTACTTAATGATGTCTACTATTAAATGAATGAATGTATGTGCATTGTTGTTGTTTAAAATTTTGACATATATTGAAGAAACCCTGGTCAGAATAGAAATCCTAAGGGTAAAATTACTACACTCTTTATGGCATAGCATTAAGATGAGACAGTTTCTAGGTCATCAGGATTGGGACATGCAAAAGTTCCTTATGATGAGATGGAGAATCAAGTGCTCAAAAATCGGGTGATGGCGAGTCAAGGGGTAGAGTTCATGCTAGGCTTTTGCCCACATGCTCATCTGAAAATTTCAACTATTGCAACAATTGGAAATTATTCTTCTAACTGTAAATTAATTAACAGTTAATTTTCCCACACAAACAACGAATAATTCACAACTACAATTTTCACAAAATTAAATTCTGCAGAAGATAAATTGGGCTCTGAGAAAATACTGGCACACAAACACAATAAATGACACATTTGTTTTTGGACAAATGTCCCCAGAAAAACCCAACTTGGGAAAACCGGTGTAGTAGCTGAGGGTTTTAATTATTAAGCAGCAGTGAAATAATCTTAGTACAATCTAGATGCCGAAAATCTGGCAATCCTGCAGAGAAATACTGGCAAAAATCTAGTGAGGAATTTTTCCTCACCCCACAAGTAACCCGGGCTCTGACTGCTATTGAATAGTTAGTCGTCCAACCAGCTTTGCGCAGGCCTTTGTCACCATAGAACATTCCTTCCCACGCTCTATTTGAATCAACTGCCAAACAAGTCGTCCTGCCTATTGTTGACTAGGAAGTTGTCTCTTTGACACTCTAGAAAATCTTCCCAGCCTCTGGAACTGAAAACTAGCTTCTCTCCAGCGAAATCGAACTGCCTCTTAGAGGCTTATGCGTAGCCCTTGCGCAGCCTCCCTATGGCTATCTCTGCCTCTTTGCAAAGTACTCACTGGATCTACAAAATCTTCCTCCTCCGGCCTCACTGTCTTTGCCCCTCTGTCTTTACTTCCCTTCTCTAACTTGAACTCTTCCAGCAACTACTGTTACTCTTTAGAGAAATCGAACTGCCCAAGGAAATTGATCTCTTGTGCGTATTCTCCATTTACCCATCGACCTCCTCTTATAATCTTTTGTTGGAATTCCAACGGCGAATATTAACAGTTAATCAAGGGCTAATATCATTTCTGGATCGATCTGTGTGAGTTTCTAAATAATTCACACCTTTCTCAATTAATACTGATTAATTAACCACTTTTCCTAAGTTTAGACTTAGGGAATATTAAAAAATACGCTAATAATCTAATTGAGACACTTCTAGGTGGAATTTCCATAAACTATTTCTGGGTTACGAAAAACTCTTGTGTTTTAGCCTCTCCACAAAGTTTCAAGACTAAAACACCTTCAATGCTACAAAAACTAACAGCTCACTTTTGTCCTAGCATTCTTTTGCATTTAAACCTTTTCTTTTTCTTTTGTTGTGGCCATCTTGTGCTTTTTCATTCTTTTAGTTGCATCAACCTCTAGGGCAAAGTTTTCTGGTCTGACTCAAGGATGTGGATATGTGAATGCCAAATTCTAGCGAACCAATGACAGTTAACTTGAAGGATGGAGATGGTATCAAAGAAATGATGTGACATGGAAGGTGTTAACTGTTAAGTATGGAAAGGGTAATAGACATGTTACTTCAATCCAAGTTTTCCAAGTATTTCCCCTCCTATGACCCTAAGGCCTTACACGAGGTCCGATTGGACTAGGGCTAAAGATTAATCCCCCTGGTAAGGTTAGAGAACAAGTTTACAATCGAGATCAGTCAATCACCCAGACCACCCCTTTATCCATGTCCAAATGCCCAAAACATTAAGTAAAAGCACTCGATTGCAAAATGGTTTAAGTACTTATTGAGTGGCAGCCCACCTTCATCGAAGAAGAGTGTCGGATGGTGAGAGGTGCATGATTGGTGCAGTCTGCAGATGGTAGATAGAACTGGCATATCAGCATCAATGAGCAAATGTGTAGGGTTTCTGGCTGGCTGGCTGGCCAAGATAGGAGAAAAAATTCTCCTATAGGGTTACCCATTTTGGTGGGAAACAATAACTTTATCATGTATCAAATTTGACTTTTAGAAATCCCAGGTAGTTTTTTGGGGAGAGGTCAAATAATTTTTTTATTTTTTGTAAATTTTTCAATTTCAAATCTTTTTGCCATCCCCTTTTCCCCATCCACTAGAAATTTAGGGGTAACCAACCATCTTCATTGAAGCTCGTCTCCCATCCTTTTGTCACCACGTCCTGGAAACTCACTGCAACATAGGTTAAAACTTAAAATCAAGCTTCCTATTCTATGGATTTATTGCTCCTTTCTCACCATCCCACCTAAAGAAATTTTAATTTTAAAAATGGGTAAATGGAACTAATAACACGTTGTTTCAGCTGCTTTAGATAGAAAATCATAAAACTCAACAATGTTACTCAATTCTAATTTCCGACGAAGTGAGATTATCAAATTATGTTTTCTGACTACAAAATAGGCATATTTAAATTTAAATTTCATGAAGTTAACAACAGCCTCTCATATTTGATTTTAAATAACAAACATGAAAGAGAAAGATGTGCATAAACAAGCAAAGAATTTTTAGACCACACGCATAGTAAAATAGCAAGTCAAAAGAAGTTAACATGCTACCTCTTGCAAAACTGCAGTGCTATCTTGAGACAGCATAAAGACAGGAAAGTTGTAGCTATGTTGCAGAATGTCACCTCCCTACAATAAAAGACAGATGTAAACTTCCATGCTAGTGCTCATTTATATTCCTATTAACTAATAAATGCTCAGATGTAAACTCCGTGCTATTGCTCATTTATATTCCTATTAACTAATAAATGCTCCTCAATGGCCTGAACTGAAGCAGGTACCTCATTTTAAAATCAATATATCCTATAAGTTCACTTCTTCTTGATCTTTAAGTTAAAGCTTTGACATACATTCATGACATCATTGAAGGAGCCAAAACTTACAACGGGATTCCATAAATAGGTCTTGTTCTCATAAGGGGCAAATTCAGCCTGTGGAAACGTCTTATCAGGAGAAAACCCTGCAAAACACAGAATTTTGTCAGAATCAAGTCATGAAGAGTGCTCCAAAGAATTCGGAGGATGTAAACAAGTAAATCAGGAAAGGATTTCCATCTTAATTACCTGATGCATGAATCTGATTCCCAAAACCATACTCAATAAATAGCCCTGCTACTTGCTGAGCAAACCCAGGTTCATCTAATATCCTAAAACATAACAAAATTGTAAAAAGGAAATGAATATTTATTAATAAAGATTCATTAAAATTTAAAATGTAACTCCATTTCAGAGTTTTCCAAATTGATTTTATTTGCACACGTCTGATTTCTAGTAGTGACCTGAATAGCACCACAAACTAACACCCACCCTGCAACTAAAAGGTAACATAAATCACATATTGTGATGAAACCCAGGTTGTGCCATAACAGCTAGATGTTAATTTTATTTACTATTGAGATCTAGACTAATAAGAATGATAAAATCTGTGGAAGGAGGAAGTAGGAAAACAGTATATCCTTCTCAAAGTGTTTGTGTTGTTAATAAACAAGATATCTTCTGATATGTATGGTATGATTCATCTCAAAAGAAAACCAGGATAAAATAAATGGCTACAACCAAAGGTCCAAGCCTGCCTGTTGAAAACAGCTTCCATTTCATGTGAAGGCAAAAGAAGAGCTAAAGGTTGATCGAGATGTTCCCCAGCATTTTCAAGTCGCTTTATTGGAGCAGTAACTTTTACACGACCTGGATCTGTGTACATGAAAGTAGCTCGAGTTGTCAAAAAAATGGTTCAAGCAATACACAAAATGACAATTCAAGCATCTGCATATGTGTGTGTGAGCATGGTTACAGAGTAAGGCATCACAGTAACCTAGCAGCATAGTTGACAACTAACATTTCAGACGAAAACGATGGACAGCGAGCCAACAGGTATCATGATGCAGTATTTAAGGGAAAATATTTTAACTGAGTCTGAATTTTTGTTTGTTGATGTCTCATAAAGTGTAAAAGATGTACTTCTTACCTGAAAAGAAAACAAATTGAATAGCTCTTCTATTCTAGCAAATTCATACTAACCCACCAAAATCTTGGAACGTCCAGATTATTTTGGGACATTATACAATCCTTCTGATTAATGTAAATGTCTTACTCAATAAAAATTATGAATAAAACATAGGTAAAGAGAACAAAACTTACTTGCGCATCCAATTTCACCCGAAAGATTCAAAAGCCTCACGCAAGGAGTTCCATCAACTGTTATATACATTGCCCTTTCAAGCTCTGGAACTGATTCTATGGAGCTATGTTGCACTGAGATCACCAACAGTGATGTCACAAAACAAAAAATATTTATCAAGGATCATGTCTTAATCAGCTGCTAAAACAAGATCAGTAATTCCTGTTCTATTCCAACAACTTCAGTGAGATTAAAACATTAAAAAAAAATTATTTCAAAGATTGATACCAATTATAATCTGCATCCCACAAAAACAATAATGAAAAGTATGCACATTAAATGAATTATATGCACCTCTATGAGAGATTTACAGTGGGGGATTTTCATGAACGTTCCAGTTTGCTCCAGCCAAGAGAACCTTATAAAGTTCAAAGTGACAACCATTACATATACCTTGCTAGCCCAAAAGGATTATGGAAGGCAGG
This sequence comes from Pinus taeda, assembly GCA_000404065.3. Classification (NCBI taxonomy): domain Eukaryota; kingdom Viridiplantae; phylum Streptophyta; class Pinopsida; order Pinales; family Pinaceae; genus Pinus; species Pinus taeda. The sequence goes on from APFE030126537.1 coordinate 296,756, forward strand.
TACGTGGACTCTTATATCATACCTATTTGTGAAGTTACCATGATAATGCATATAACTGTTTGTTATCTACTGTACACACCTTATCTAATATATATTCACTGCATAAATAGTTTCCATAGTGATGTATAAACTGGGAGTTGTCGTAGGCTCCAAGCCAAGATAGGCTATCCAGGGCTGTCACATTTTCCAAGGGGGTCACTCTAACAGACTTAACACCATTACTGGTAGGAAGGTCAGAAGCATGATTCTTTTGGAAATGAACCACTAGAAGAAATATAGTTTGCAGGAAAATATGGCACACCTTAAGTATGAGGCATCACTCAAACTCATAGTTGCCAGTACTCACACGTTGGCAAGTATGCAATGCAGCTTCCATGCAGTGATGCTCTTCTAGGTGAAATATACACAACCTGCCCGGCAATTATAAAAACCAAAGTGCTCAATCAAACATTCAGACTCACAATTCAAGGCAATTTGATTTTCATTACTGACACAGTCTCTTGCAGGAGTTTCAATTCAAAAACCTCCTTTCTTCAGTCTCTCAAACCCCTCAATCTATCTCTCAGGCATTCTATCACTCTTTCAGAGTGAGGTGGTGTGCACTGTGAACTACAGCAAAAGCTGGTTGCAAGGATGAAGCACACAAGAGACAGGATCATGAGATTGGCAACAGAATGATAGTCAGCTCTCAGCACAGATCAAAGAAGGTCAAATCGAAATGAGTGCTTTTACTTAATGTTTTGGTCATTTATTATCGATAAAGGGGTGATCTGGATGATTGACCAATCTTGACTTTAAAATTGTTCTCACCTTACCAATGGGAGGTTAATCTTTAGCCCTAGTCCAATGGGACCCCCCCTCTAAGGCCATAAGGTTATAGGAGGGGCACTACTTGGAAGACCTGAATTGAAATGGTGTGTTCATTCTCCCTTTACATTAATTAACATTTTCCATTTCACAATATTATCCCTTGATACCACCTCCATTTTCCGGGCTTAATTGTCATTGGTTCATTGGGATTCGGCACCTCTTATCCACATCCTTGACTAGGACCAGAAAGCATTGCCCGGAGGTTGACATGGCTAAAAGAATGAAAAGCATAATATGGCCACAATGAAAGAAAAACAAAAGTAAAAATGCAAAAGATGGTCGGAACATAAGCTAGTGTGTGGGAAAAAACCTAACATGAGCTCTACCCTCCTCATTGGCCATCACCCAGTTCCTGAGCAGTGAGCACTTGATGCTCCATTTCATCAAAAGGAACCCTTGCATGTCCCAACCCTGATGAGCGATAAACTACCTCATCTTAAAGGGTAAATTAAATGCTACATCACAAAAAGCAAGCTTTGATCCTTGAGCTATGCACCAAAATACAAAGCATTATCAAAAAGAATTAAATGGTGCACCAGACGGGTGGAAAAAGCAAGCCGGGTAGGGTAACTCGTGCATCCACAATTGCTCCCTGCATTACATCTATACAATCAGCATGTGGACTCCCACTGGTTGGTCCCCTGACCATGGCACTTGGCCATGAAGTCTGTCCCCCATTGCCACTTACTTAAACCAATGCCTACTAATTGAAGGGTTAACCTTGGAAATGCCACTTCCCCTTGGGGGTTGGGAGCACCTAATAGGGTTGACCACTTAGCCACCCCTACAAAAGCAGGGAACACCTTTACGAGACTTGGTCTAATTAGATATTTGAAGGTGATACCAGTTTGACATATTAATATGCCCTTAACACTTCAGTATGGTCCGCTTAGATGCACTTATGATCTTAGTCTCTAATGAATGGGTGCTTTCGCTTGAGTTTGAGTTAGTTTTTCTAGGTGGTCCGGAGCAACAGAGCCCTTGAAGGCACACTACTCCACATGATGCCCAAGCCATACATTAAATTTCAAACAGCATGATGACTTAGTGGATGCAACGTTGCCTACTTTTGGCAAAGCTCTGGGCCTTTTGATGGCTTGAGTAATTGATACATCCCAGAGCACACCCAAGAGCCAAACGTTAGGCTTCTCTTGCCTAGCATGGAGGATTCTTGATGATGTACTAGTGGACCCAACATGCCCCCAGGCTGGCCTTGACACCACTTGATGGGCATGCCATGATCTAGGGCCTTTATGAGGATGGTCATACTTAGGATGATTGAGAGGGCTTGTTTTAGCTAATGGAGCCCTAACACTAAAGAGAAGATTTTGGACCCTTGGAGTTGTTTTGTTGCTTGATTTGGGAAGACATTTTCAACCTTGTCTTTGCCTTGATGGAGAATTTGGAGCCTTAAAAGGGCATGATGTCATCATCTTTTTAGGCCTACGGTTCACATAAGTGGGCTTATTTTGGCATGTGTTGTTGTAAATCTAGTGGGTTGGCTTGTAACCCAATTTTACTTTTCGTCCACTCAAAATCAAACTTGTGTAGGGGCCTTTACCTAGAAATTAGAAGAGGTAGACCTCATTTCACCTCTCTCATTTGTTCATCCTCACTTGTGTGGAAATTGGCCTCTTAAAGAAGTCGACCTAGCTACCTGTACTTCACTACTTTGTGGAGATGTGATCTTATGTGGATTATTGGCTATTGTAGACTAGTGCTTGTTGTGGAGATGCCATTTTGGGATGTAAAATCCATGTTCTTGGATATATCGTGATTACCTTTTGTTGAATATCATTTGTGATCATTGCAGATAATAAATATTGCTAAGCTTTCTATGTTCCATGTATAAATGCTTATGTTTATATGAAATCCTCGGTAAATTTTGCATGCTTTCATTTTGTATCTTTGAACTCCCTAGAGGACCTCCTAGTGAGTTTTTCTCTAGTGAATTTATCCCCTCATAAAGTGATAGTTAGGGTTAGCAAGTGAAAACATAGGGTTTTCTTCCTTACTCCTGTTACCTACTATATGCACCTAGCAAGAAATAAAGACTTCGTGGCCCAATGGACACAGCACCAACCAGATTTTTCAAGTTCAAAAGACCAGCAGGGCAATTTTGCCCCTTCTCTCTCTATTCTTCTATCTTCTCTCTCTTCTTTCTTCATGCAAACTCGTACCCCCATGGGGGAGTTGTTAAAAATGTCACTAGCACGATGAACCTATGTAAAATACTTAGACCCTTGGGACTTGGTTACTAAGGAAGTTGCTTCAGAGTGTTTTTTTCCACTTAATTAATTATTTATGCTTTTCAGTGCTAAATAAATAATTGAGATTTTTTACTTACAACCTCCAAAGTTGGAGTGTGTCTTAATAACTAGGCCTTGAGTGTGTTTTCTAAGTCTAGGGTCAATGTATATTACCATGCTAGGCATTATTTGTAGTCTCGCAAAATTGCATTACGTTTTAGTCGGATTTTTTAATAATTAAAAATTTCCAAAAAGACAGGAATTTTTAATTAAAATTTATGTAAAAGATAAAAAAATGGTGTTAGGAAATGTTGTGTGTCATGTGAGTATTCGTTTTTCATCCTTAGAGTACCAACATTATTCTAACACCGCTTTGGGGTGTAAAATATTAACTTTTCCTCACAAAAAAAATCACTTTTGCTCAAAAAATGGGGAAAAAGACAAGAAAAATTAGAATTAAATAAATTGGGAACATGCCAAAGACATGTTCCTAGTCAACTTAATCTTTGAACCACTTGTGAGTGAATTGAAGAGTGTTAGATGCCACCTCAAGAGCACGAATTGAAGGCTAAATCAAGAAGTTGAGTTTGTGGCCAGTTAGGCCGAGTTGATGCCCACAGATTTGGGGGTCAATTTGGTGCATTTATGGAGGGTCGAGTTACACTAGTTGAGAGGTTGAGTTCAAACTTGAGTAAGGTTGATTTGATGGCGAGTTTGAAGGAGAGTTGGGTAGGGCATGTGGCAAGCCACTCTGACTCCACTCTACACTTGGCCTACGCAGCCCTTCCTTGTGCATATGCAGCCCCTTCAAGGAGATACACAGCAACTCACCTTTGCCACTTGGAAAAACTCACAGCCACCTCTTGGGATTGTATCGTGCCACTTGGGGAACTCGTCCCTCTTCATTGGGATCATCAATCACATTGGGATCTCCTCCCATTTTCTTATAAATTGTAATGCTTGCCTCTTGTGCAAGCTAGTGTTGGAAGCTTGAGAGCTTGGGCAAGTGATGTTGTTTTGTAAATGTTCCATCACTGATTAACAAAAAGAAGGCTTTAAAGGCTTATGGTGTTGTGATTTATATGTTTTGCTTGGAGCTTTTCTTGAGGTAACCTTGTATTATTTCATTGCAATGTTTTTGAGTTTGTAATCTAGGCCTTAATAGGGGCATGTTGTAAAAAAGGAGAAGACAAACAATTGTTTGTTTGTCTTCTTGATAGTTTGCATTATTGAATTGAAATTTACATGTGTTTCTTGGTTGAATACCATGTTTACTCACTTTCATTATTGAAGCTACACCTATGATTACTAATCTCTTGGCAAAATCCTAAGTTTTACAAGTTACTCTAGTTTTGAAGATTGGGGACCTCCTCGGTTGGAGCATCCATCGTCAAACACAAACGAAGCATTATTCCCACTCAACATCAAGTGCCTCCAAGTGCCTTTGAAGGCCCCATTCCTCTCTTACTTTTACTTCACACAAATTCTCAAAAATATTATTCAATCAATTTTCATTCGATTTCCAAGAGTTTTTGTACTAACAAAATTTTAATGTTCTAAGATGATTTTGAGCACTTTTCACTTGGATTTGCTTGCTTGTTTTTAGCAAATCAGCAATTTTAGAAGGGGATATGCTCGCAAAATTTCACCAAATTTGAAGACCTAAAGCATCTAGAGGAGACCTACAACCATCTACTTTTTAAAACAAGCATTTCTTACACCATTGTAACTTCACAAAACCATTTTTCTCCCTTTAAGGGATACCATCACTACTAAGCATTGTAATCTTGAGGGAGCTAAGAGAGTCTTAGGCATCGCAATCCCCCTTAACCAGCAGGGGGAGCCTCTTGTGTCTTGTGTCTCATTTCATGGTGTGTTCATTGGGCCAAAATTTACTTAACACCGCAAATTATTTGAGTAGATTTAAATTTCACAAATAGATTTTATTTTATGCTTTAGATTAGATTTCAATTTTGCAAAGAGTAATGAACCCCATCAAGATCTCTTATGCTCTTCGTCATTGCAAGCCTAGCTTGATCCTTGCACGGTACCCAAAAAGAGCTTGTTGGTTGATCTATTTTAATAGGGAAAACCACTTTGTCTTTATTGTAAGATTGGGGGGAAGTAAAGGTTGACCTGTGAAATCATGATAGCAGCGAGTTTCCCCTATTGTTGGATCTCCTGGCAACTGGCTGACTTGTGAAATCAGGGGAGCACTAATTAAAGCGAAGCTTCCTCCCGTTGGATCTCCTTGCAACCCTCTCTACATCATTTGAAGGATAAAGATTAAAGGGAAACACACCTTAGGTTAGATTTATTTTTCTTACAATCACATATCTCCATTGTGCACTCATACAGATCACCACATATCCATCATTTCACACTCAACTAATCTATCTAAATCAAAGTGAAATCTAACTTAATACAATTTACCAAACATTCTCCACAACATTTACTTTTACGGCATTAGGTTAATATTTCATTTGCCAAATTTACTCTTAAGCAAGCAACTTCTCTTGAAAGCCTATAAGGAAACTCTAATTGTGCATTCCTTATATTTAATTTCTCCCCTCACAAGAAAAATAGTTAGGGTTGTGAAAGTGGATGCCTTAGTCATCCCCCCTTACTCCATCAAAGTCTTTTCCATGAAATTTAGCCCTAGAAGACTCCAATAATCCCTTGTAGAATAAAGCACTAATCTTGTTGTGTTGATCATCCATAAATTTTATTGAACTTTTTCCTTTATTTCTTGTTCCAAAACATCTAGGGTTAGTTGCTAGGGTTTTTGGGCAATTTTTTGCATAAAAGAAACTTTTTGTGAGTTGTTTGTGGCTCATAATTTAGGAATTGCATTTATAAAACATATAAAGGCAAAATCTAGCATAGTGTATTGTCAATACCTCCTATTTAGGGATGACGTCACACTTGTTTGCTATTTACGCATACATTTCAACCATTAAAATCAACTTCCCAGCCCTAATCATAGCGTCCATTGGAAGGCTTTTGTTCCTCTTTGTAGATCATCAATGGAAGGCCGTTTGTTTGGGTTGTCATATAGCATTGCGCACTTTATTATTGCATATCAATCAAACCCTAACTTATAGAAGCCTTATCTTTGGTCTAGACATAGAGTATTTGAATGTTGGCTTAGAATATCTAAACCTCTCTAAGCTTTGCCAATACTTTGCGCATATTATAGACCTATTGCCCATCACCTTTAGCCATAGCATTAGAATACCCTTTAGGTGATCTAGGAAAGCCTCCCTTGTGGTTAAATACCACTAAAGAGCAGGAGAAAGATTGCTAAGGTTATAGCGGCAACCCCTTCTCTTGTTGCCGTAAGGTCTAGCCCCACCTAGTGAGGCTTTGCACTAGGCCTACTAGATTTTGAGGCAACAGGGACTCTTAATTTTTGAACATTAATTGTAGTTTCTTTGTCTAATGCAGTTTTTCTTGGGTTCATATTACAAATTCACATTATGAAATGTGTTATATGATAACAAGTATGTAAGATGAACATGAACATTTGTATATAGTAAATTTGGATGCCTTACATTTGTTAATTTGTTTCTATTAAATTTGTATACAAAGGGAGGAGGCAAGTTCAACAACCAACTTGAAACCCTCTTCCCATTCCCTGTTTATAGTAGCATAGGCTCAAATGGAGACCCCGGCAAAATGAGCTTTTTAAAGATTTGAAACTACCTTTATAAGAGCAATCACACATTCACAAACAAATTAGAGTAGAGTGATCAATGATGTGTAATCAAATTCCACAAATAGGGATATGCCATTGTAGTAATATTTTGTAATACATCACAAAGATATCAACCACAAACCAAAGAGGTTCCACAAGGCATGACACCAATACCGCCTATGATGTTGATACTAGAGTGAGGGAGTATGCTATCACATCAATACAGGGACTTGCACCCCAAAGCTTGCTTCCTGTTTTGGCAAACATTTTGGTGCAGTAATGTCTTATAAAAGCCCTTTGTCTCACAATTGTTAAGCAGGTGGGATTATTCACAAGTTAACACACACATAAAACAAGAGTAGAGTAATTACTAATGTGGGACAAAATCCCACCATAGCTTGTAATATATCGCATAAATAATAACCTCGAGGCAAAGAGGGCCTGCATGGTTTGAGATCAATTCCACTGACAATGTTAGTACTTGAGTGAGGGAGCATGCTATCACATTGACCGGGAGATTTATGATTAGACTTAGTGAGTTGTGGTAATTTAAGATTCATCTTAGTTGTTTGTGTAATGGTGGAAAATAATTATGTAAACAAGTTTAACTACATTATTACAATCCAAGTTACGACATGTTTCATCTTGTTTATATTCTTTGTAACTGATAACATGAATAAAATGCACTATTTGGGTTTTTAATGGATGCCATATCTTTCAACATATTACCAAAACCAACCACAAGGCCCCTTCATAAACAATGACCAAGTATTTGGAAAATCTGCTAGCTTAATTGCTTGCTTTTGTAGCTTTGTTTTAAGCAATAAGTGATGCTTTTCATTTTAAAAGATGTCATATTTTCTATGCTTTTGCTCAAGATCTAATTAGTCGTGCACCTCACTTGAAGTCCCTTATCTTTTATCATCTATTCTCATATCACACATGACATACTAGTCAATTTAATGTTGCATTTGTATACATGTTTGGTTGTGTTGTATTTTCCTTTGGGACACCTACTAAGGAAAAAGGAAGATCATGGATTGAATGCTAAAGGAAATAAGCAAGCCCTTTTAGCTGAGTGACGAAAAGCTTCTGAGCTTGAAAGATCTTATTCGTTCTAACCAAGTCATGGATTGTTTAGTGGTCTGCAAGTGCTAACGGTGTATAGCATAGTTAGTGATACAGAAGTTTGATTAACCTTAAACATACAAGCACCTCATTTTTTTTTTGTAAGTAAGATTGAGATTATATTAGATCTGAGAATCAAAAAAGCATACATTATTGTTTTTCAAAGGTCGACCAGACTGAAATCCAGACCATCTACAGAAGTTTTCAACGTTTGTCACTTTGTATTGTCTGAAGCTAGTGACTCTACCAAACTGAAAACTAGATTTAGATACAAAATTAAGGCCAAAACACTCCTCTAGGGAGTTGCCCGAGGAACGTCTATGTCATTGACAAGCAGGGTGGGCAACAACAAAGCCCTGTTTAAACTATTGAGACATGCATTCTAGCGCCCTTTGGGTAAAGATAACAAAAAGGAGACAAAAATTCCAGAGCATTAGACTTAACTAAAGGGACTAGTCTTCTCCCACCGTGATGGGTTCTGCTGGCGACCCACTCGCTTGAACCCCGTCCTACTTAAAGTTGTCGGGGTTGGGGAGAGAGCTACCGTCCCCTCCATGCTTTTTGTTAGCGTTTGCTTAAGCCTATCATAATGAGGCGAATCCCTGGTTATGAATTCCTTATGGTAAACCGACTCCACATAGGTTCGTGAACTTTGCATCTAGCAGGTCCAATTTCTCCTCAAGGGCTTTCGTAGCCTGATTTTTCCCTGCATTGTCAAACTCAAGGGAGTTTTCATACTCCAAGCGAGCTCGATTGTACGCCTATAGAGATTTTCGCGAGCTTTAGTCATTCCTACATCCGAAATCCAGTTAAATTGTTCGTCCACAACCTCAGTGTTGGTGTTCCTCTTGATTTCCACCACTTGCTCCTCAAGCTAACTGATGTATGCTTTTACCTCCAGGGAAATGGTGTTGAGAAAGATGAGGGTCGCTTGATGGGCCGCAATCTCAGCCCTAGTTCTTGGACACATGCCTTCCTATCTCCAACGGTCTATACTGCGACCTCTAAGTCTGCAGCTTGAGGAGGAGGCTCTAGTGGACTGAGGGGTATGATCCATTAGGGGTCTACTAGTGGAGCGATAGCAGAGGGACCTAGAGCACCGGAGGGTTGTAGTTATGGGGGTAGTGGGCGAGGGGCGATTTGCAAAGAACTAGGCAGAGGTGAAAATTGGAAAGCAAGGCAGGCTCGAAAGGGGAAAAAAGTCGAGCGTCATTGTATTTAGAAGGCCAAGAATAATTATGCAAACTTCAATGCGACAATTCATATGTACAACAATATCTACTTCAGAATTCGGGTAATTCAATTTGTTGATGGGTGGATGAGGTGGGAGGCGGCTCCAATCATTCATATTCTCAAAGTTCAAGGGTTCATTAAGAGCTTGAAGTTGGGAGAGGCGTGTGAGGGATTTCAGAACACCCTCTCTGTAATTCACGTACGTTTCCATCATGAAGAGGGTTGCTAGTTGGAAGGAGAGACTGGAAGCCCTTGAGAACCACTACCATCCCTGTCCTTTCGACAGAGATCTTCACATTCCTGATGCAGTGTGCCCTCAATTAAATCTTGCCATGCATGAGAGTTGAATGTGTCATTACCATATGTCCCCTCATTGGCAAGTCTGTCAGCCAAGGAATTCGCCTTACGCTTGATAGCTTGGAAGTGGACCCCACCAAGAACCATGATGTGGTCATGAATGCATTGAAAATCTTGGAAAGATGCCAATTGGCAGTCACTTTTTTTAGCAAGGTGCCATTATGTAATTTGCAGGCAGCAAGGGTGGCCATCGCAGAATCCCCTTCGACAACTAGCGGAACGAAATGGTGAGTCTTTGCAAGGTCGAGTCCATGCTCCAGAGCCTGCAACTCAACCGCATTGTTTACACTGATCCCTAGTTTGCCATAGGAGATCCAGAGAATTTCGTCATTATGGTTCCAGATCATTCTCCACAACATTTACTTTTACAGCATTAGGTTAATATTTCATTTGCCAAATTTACTCTTAAGCAAGCAACTTCTCTTCGAAGCCTATAAGGAAACTCTAAGTATGCATTCCTTATATTTAATTTCTCCCCTTATAAGAAAATTAGTTAGGGTTGTGAAAGTGGATGCCCTAGTCATCCCCCCTTACTCCATCAAAGTCTCTTCCATGAAATTTAGCCCTAGAAGACTCCACTAAACCTTTGTAGAATAAAGCACTAATCTTTGTTGTGTTGATCATCCATAAATTTTATTGAACTTTTTCCTTTATTTCTTGTTCCTATACATCTAGGGTTAGTTGCTAGGGTTTTAGGGCAATTTTTTGCATAAAAGTGAAATTGTGTGAGTTGTTTGCAGCTCATAATTTAGGAATTGCATTTATAAAACATATAAAGGCAAAATCTAGCATAGTGTATTGTCAATACCTCCTATTTAGGGATGATGTCACACTTGTTTGCTGTTTATGCATACATTTCAGCCATTAAAATCAACTTCTTAGCCCTAATCATAGCATCCATTGGAAGGTCTTTGTTCCTCTTTGTGGATCATCAATGGAAGGCCTTTTCTTTGGGTTGTCATATAGCATTGTGCACTTTATTATTGCATATCAATCAAACCCTAACTTATAGCAGCCTTATCTTTGGTCTAGACATAGAGTATTTGAATGTTGGTTTAGAATATCTAGGCCTATCTAGGCTTTGCTAGTGCTTTGTGCATATTATAGACCTATTGCCCATCACCTTTAGCCATAGCATTAGAATACCCTTTAGGTGATCTAGGGAAGCCTCCCTTGTGGTTAAATACCACTAAAGAGCAGGAGAAAGATTGCTAAGGTTATAGCGGCAACCCTTTCTCTTGTTGCCATAAGGTCTAGCCCCACCTAGTGAGGCTTTGCACTAGGCCGACTAGATTTTGAGGCAACAGGGACTCTTAATTTTTGAACCTTAATTGTAGTTTCTTTGTCTAATGCAGTTTTTCTTGGCTTCATATTGCAAATTCACATTATGAAATGTGTTATATGATAACAAGTATGTAACATGAACACGTACATTTGTATATAGTAAATTTGGATGCCTTACATTTGTTAATTTGTTTCTATAAAGTTTGTATACAAAGGGGGAGGCAAGTTCAACAACCAACTTGAAACCCTCTTCCCATTTCCTGTTTATAGTAGCATAGGCTCAAATGGAGACCCCGGCAAAATGAGCTCTTTAAAGATTTGAAACTGCCTTTATAAGAGCAATCACACATTCACAAACAAATTAGAGTAGAGTGATCGATGATGTGGAATCAAATTCCACAAATAGGGATATGCCATTGTAATAATATTTTGTAATACATCACATAGATATCAACAACAAACCAAAGAGGATCCACAAGGCATGACACCAATACCACCTGCGATGTTGATACTAGAGTGAGAGAGTATGCTATCACATCAATACGGGGACTTGCACCCCAAAGCTTGCTTCCTGATTGGCAAACATTCTGGTGCAGTAATGTCTTATAAAACCCCTTTGTCTCACAATTGTTATGCAGGTGGGATTATTCACAAGTTAACGCACACATAAAACAAGAGTAGAGTAATTACTAATGTGGGACAAAATCTCACCATAGCTTGTAATACATTGCATAAATAATAACCTCAAGGCAAAGAGGGCCTGCATGGCTTGAGATCAATTCCATCAACAATGTTAGTACTTGAGTGAGGGAGCATGCTATCACATTGACCGGGAGATTTATGATTAGACTTAGTGAGTTGTGGTAATTTAAGATTCATCTTAGTTGTTTGTGTAATGGTGGAAAATAATTATGTAAACAAGTTTAACTACATTATTACAATCCAAGTTACGACATGTTTCATCTTGTTTATATTCTTTGTAACTGATAACATGAATAAATGCACTATTTGGGTTTTTAAGGGATGCCATATCTTTCAACATATTACCAAAACCAACCACAAGGCCCCTTCATAAACAATGACCAAATATTTGGAAAATCTGCTAGCTTAATTGCTTGCTTTTGTAGCTTTGTTTTAAGCAGTAAGTGGTGCTTTTCATTTTAAAAGATGTCATATTTTCTATGTTTTTGCTCAAGATCTAATCAGTCGTGCACCTCACTTGAAGTCCCTTATCTTTTATCATGTATTCTCATAAAGCACGTGACATACCAGTCAATTTAATGTTGCATTTGTATACATGTTTGGTTGTGTTGTATTTTCCTTTGGGAAACCTACTAAGGAACAAGGAAGATCATGGATTGAATGCTAAAGGAAATAAGCAGGCCCTTTTAGCTGAGTGACGAAAAGCTTTTTAGCTTGAAAGATATTATTCGTTCTAACCAAGTCATGGATTGTTTAATGGTCTGTGAGTGCCAACGGTGTATAGCATAGTTAGTGATACAAAAGTTTGATTAACCTTAAACATACGAGCACCTTATTTTTTTGTAAGTAAGACTGAGATTATATTAGATCTGAGAATCAAAAAAGCATACATTATTGTTTTTCAAAGGTTGACCAGACTGAAATCCAGACCATTTGCAGAATTTTTCAACCTTTGACACTCTGTATTGTCTGGAGCTAGTGACTCTACTAGACTGAAAACTAGATTTAGATACAAAATTAAGGCCAAATCACCTATGTAATTGACAAGCAGGGTGGGCAACAGCCAAGCGCTGTTTAAACTATTGAGACATGCATTCTAGCGCCCTCTGGGCAAAGATAACAAAAAGAAGACAAAAATTCCAGCGCATTAGACTTAACAAAAGGGACTAGTCTTCTCCCACCGTGATGGGTTCTGCCGGCGACCCACTCGCTTGAACCCCATCCTACTTCAAGTTGTCAGGGTTGGGGAGAGAGCTATTGTCCCCTTCATGCTTTTTGTTAGCACTGCGCTTAAGCCTGTCATAATGAGGTGAATCCCTGGTTATGAATTTCTTATGGTGCACAAACTCCACATAGGTCGTGAACTTTGCATCTAGCAGGTCCAATTTCTCCTCACGGGCTTTCCTGGCCTAATTTTTTCCTGCATTGCCAAACTCAAGAGAGTTTTCATACTCCAAGCAAGCTCGATTGTATGCCTATAGAGATTTTCGCGAGCTTTAGTCATTCCTGCATCTGAAATCCAATCAAATTGTTCGTCCACAGCCTCAGTGTTGGTGTTCCTCTTGATTTCCACCACTTGCTCCTCAAGCTAACTGATGTATGATTTTTACCTCCGGCAAAATAGTGTTGAGAAAGATGAGGGTTGCTTGATGGGCCGCAATCTCAGCCCTAGTTCTTGGACGCATGCCTTCCTGCCTCCAACAGTCTATATTGTGACCTCTTAGTCTGTGGCTCAAGGAGGAGGCTCTAGTGGACTAAGGAGTACGAGCCATTAGGGGTCTACTAGTGGAGCGATAGCAGAGGGCCCTGGAGCACCGGAGGTTTGTAGTTATGGGGGTAGTGGGCAAGGGACGGTTTGCAAAGAACCAAGGAGAGGTGAAAATAGGAAAGCAAGGCAGGCTCGAAAGGGGAAAAAAGTCTAGCGTCATTGTATTTAGAAGGACAAGAATAATTATGCAAACTTCAATTCGATAATTCGTATGTACGGCAATGTCTACTTCAGAATTTGGGTAATTCAATCTATTGATGGGTGGATGAGGTGGGAGGCAGCTCCAATCATTCATATTCTCAGAGTTCAAGGGTTCAATAAGAGCTTCAAGATAAGAGAGACATGTGAGGGATTTTAGAACACCCTCTCCATAATTCGCGTACATTTCCATCATGAAGAGGGTTGCTAGTTGGAAGGAGAGACTGGAAGCCCTTGAGAACCACTACCATCCCTATCCTTTTGACAGAGATCTTCACATTCCTGACGCAGCTTTCCCTCAATTAAATCTTGCCATGCATGAGAGTTGAATGTGTCATTGCCATATGTCCCCTCATTGGCAAGTCTGTCAGCCAAGGAATTGGCCTTATGCTTGACAGCTTGGAAGTGGACCCCGCCAAGAACCATGATGTGGTCATGAATGCGTTGAAGAATCTTGGAAAGCCACCAGTTGGCAGTCACTTTGTTAAGCAGGGTGCCATACTGTAATTTGCGGGTAGCGAGGGTGGCCACCGCAAAATCCCCTTCGATAACCAATAGAACGAAATGGTGAGTCTTTACAAGGTTGAGTCCATGCTCCAGAGCCTGCAACTCAACTGCATTGTTTACACTGATCCCTATTTTTCCATAGGAGATCCAAAGAATTTTGTCATTATGGTTCCAGAAGACCCCCCCGAAGCCTGCAGAACCAAGATTGCACCAGGAAGCCCCATCCTAATTTAGTTTGAAGACATTGATGCTTGGGGGAGACCAAATGACAGGGATATCGGGGTTGACAGCAAGGTGTTTTGTGTCAAAGAATGGAATGTGCTCTAGGCCTAGAAGTTGAAGGATGCGAATGTTCGAAGGTCGAGAAGGACCTAGCTAAGGGGAGATATTGGAGATAGAGACTGATTCTCGTATTATCTTCTTCACACTAGTAAGAAGAACATCCCCTGTTCCCCTCAAGCTTTTAACGATTCTGGCATTTCTTTCTTTCCATAGGGCCTAACAGAGAGCCCTGGCAGCAAATCCCAAGCCCTGTTGACGATGGGGTGAGTGGAGATTTGAGGTCTAAAGACTCTAGGGTGCTTTGAATTGATGCCCTGTTTCTATCCGAGGTTTTGAAAACCTCTAACCCCCAATCCCATAATGTAGAAGCGGTTTCCCAAGTATTCAACAGGTGGTTTATAGTTTCCTCTTGTTTCTCACATAAACTGCACCTAGAAGGTCACGAGAAACTGTGCTTTATAAAGTTATCCCAGGTGAGGATTTTGCCATGGAGACAAGCCATTGGAACAAAGTGATCTTTAGCCATTGATTTTTTGACCAGAGGGAAATCCATCAAGGATGTTGTTCTAGTTGATTGTGGTTGGCCAGATAGCCATAAGCTTCCTTCAGAATAAATATACCTCTTGAATTCCTACCCCATCTTAAATTGTCTTTCGTCCCGGTCTACGAGGATTTATCGATCCTAGAGGTGCTTCTAGAAAGCCTCCCAGCCAAAGTTTTATGGGAGAGGTCACCCCTCTTGCTCCTCAATCCAAGACCGCCATTTACTTTCTTAAAGGGTATGTTTCCAGTAGTGGGACACTAAAGATTTGCCCTTGCCCTGCATTAGCTCCTACAGTGGAGCTTTGGATTCTACATTCAGTTTTGGTAGTTGTTACCAGGCATCCTCTAAGAAGAGAGAATTATGACCATTGCGCATCTCCCAGAAATTGTGTTGTTGGATGATCCATTTATTTTTCCGAGCCTGATTCCAAATAGCTAAGCCCTTGACGATTCCTTCCAAGTGAATGAGATCTTTCCGCTGCTGATTGGGGGCATATTTGACTTTCCAGAGTTTGGCCCAGGGGATTGTGGTAGAATCTAGCCATTTCCACCAAGTTTTAGCCCCAAAAGCGTTTCCTATGACTTATGGGTCTCTCAAGCCCAATCCCCCAGCCTGCTTGGGTCTGCAAAGTTTATCCCAGTTGACCAAAACCCATTTTCTTTTTGTCACAGAGCCCCTTTCCTTTTGTCCTTGAGGTTGTCTCCAAAGACGTCCTTATTCCATTTCCTAATTCGCAATTTGATATGCTTGAGTTTATTCTGGAAGCAGTACATTTGGAGACCTCTCCAGCGGAGATCCTCATTCCACCATTCTTTCCTTTTTTATTGAAATTTTGGATGATCCAGCCAGAATGCTTTGAACCTGAAAGGTTTGTTCTTAGGAGTGTGTTAAATTTGGACAACTAGGTCCAAACTCCATGTTCTGATGATCAGATTAAGAGGCTAATATTTTTGTTGGATTCCTCTTTTATGAGAGGTGTAAAATCCATATAAAAATAGTCTTAATCCGATGAGCAGAACTTATATTTTGAATTTATTATTCTTAATAAATTATATGTGCAAGGTCAGCCAGTTTGTAATGTAGGCTCACATGCCCAACAGATGTGTCACACACCCTCATTGATGGATATAAATACAGGAAAAGTTGGAGAGAATTTCATCACAATTCAACTCATATCTTCCTCTCTCATCTTAGAGAATACGAGCTACCTGGAGGACGAATTCAGCCACACGTGGGAAGGACGAAGAGGACAGACTGTACGGATTTTCTGCTGCTAGGGTTTCTGCTGCTAGGGTTTTGCAGAAAGTTTGACCAGCGTTGACTTTGGTCAACCCTTGGTCCAATCAAGCTGAAAATGTGGGAAGTTCGATTTTTGAAGGCCGTACTACCTGGCACAAAAATCGAGGTCAAAGAGTTGACCGTTTTGCTGCTGCGTTGACTTTTAGCTTGCTGCCCCTGCGTTGACTTTTCAGGACAGCGTGACTTTTGTAGAAATGACTTGGGTTGACTCATCTACTGGTTGGAGGGTTGTTGTGACACATGCTGGGCTGGCTGACCAAAGGAGACTTTGCTGGTTGAAGCATCCTGTTGACCGCCGAAACGAACACACACATTTTTCCTGTTTCTGATTTGTCTCCTGTAAGATCTGCTTATATGTTCTATCTGCATTTTGCTTAACTACTTGTATGATTGCTGTGAGAAAAGTGAAATTGCTCTTAGCATAGAACATCTACAAAACTTTACATGGTATCAGAGCTGAGGTGAAGACAAACTCTATCTATAGCAATCATCATCGAAGGAAATGGGTTCCGCTAGTCTTGAATTCAGGGAGAATGACAAACTGATACTTATGTTCCAAGTAAACAATGTGAACCAAGTGCTATTCCTCAAGAACAAGTTGAAGAATATGAAGAAGGGCCGAGACGAGTCTATTCAAACTTTCTTTATGAAGTTGACCGAAACCAGGAACAATCTGCTAGCTATTGGGGAGACAATAGCTGATTGTGAGATGGTTCTCACCGCACTTGGAGGACTTCCATATGAATGGCAG
>APFE030126537.1:318288-402126 GCA_000404065.3 Pinus taeda
CAGCGTTGACTTTGGTCAACCCTTGGTCCAATCAAGCTGAAAATTGGTGGGAAGTTCGATTTTTGAAGGCCGTACTACCTGGCACAAAAATCGAGGTCAAAGGGTTGACCGTTTTGCTGCTGCGTTGACTTTTAGCTTGCTGCCCCTGCGTTGACTTTTCAGGACAGCGTTGACTTTTGCATAATTGACTTGGGTTGACTCATCTACTGGTTGGAGGGTTGTTGTGACACATCTGGGCTGGCTGACCAAAGGAGACTTTGCTGGTTGAAGCATCCTGTTGACCGTCGAAACGAACACACACATTTTTCCTGTTTCTGATTTGTCTTCTGAAAGATCTGCTTATATGTTCTATCTGCATTTTGCTTAACTTCTTGTATGATTGCTGTGTGAAAAGTGAAATTGCTCTTAGCATAGAACATCTACAAAACTTTACAGAGTGCCTAGAAGTTGGATCTCCAAAACAATGTGCCAATATCTGACCGAGTATATGGGAGGATTCTTCCTTCTATTTCTGGAGTAGTTAGGAGTATAGATTATGATATTAGGAATCAGTCCACACAAGAGGCAATTTGTCTTTCTCGCCCTCTCCTGTTATTCCAAGTGAAGATGTCGTTGTGGGTTTCCACATCCACCATTTCCATTTGATCTATTGATTCTCTAAAAGCTTCTGTGTCTCTGTCCAATCTTCTAAGGCCCCCTTTTTTCTCAAAAAGATTGAGGATCATGTTAAACTCTCCTCCAAAGATTCTAAGGGAGCTTGGCAATGCTTTATGAATTCTCTTCAGGGTATCAAACATTTTGATTCTTTCTTCAGCTCTATGCAGGCCATAACCATTGGTAACACATAGTGTTTTCAGAGTTCCAATTAATTGAAACATTGTTGTTAGGGTATTCGGAGTAGCGATAGATGTTTTAAGGTCCATCCGCTTTCATTCCGTATGATTAACTAACCTCCTGTTGTGCCTTTGGCAACAGTTTCAATACTATTGTATCCCTTCCAGCATTTGTTGAGAAATCTAAGGGCAGCTAGATTAGGTGATTTCTCTTACTTTGATAACTGCTTGTGATGTATTTTTACTTAACTTTATTAGTTTCTTCTTTCACTTGAATATTATTGGTGTTCTCTATCATCAAACAACTACCAAACAATGTAAGATCAATGAGACAAGTAGACACAAAATATAGGCTATCAGCCAAGGCCAAAACCTCTTCTCTTGAGAGGAAGACCCACAAGAACTCTTCTCTCTTGTAGAATTTCAAATGACGAATTCCAAGACCTATGACCCTTGTCAGAGACCCCTCCAAGGCCAAGCCAACTTTTCTTCTTGATGAGCTTTCCTTCCAACAACTTCGACCCCAACAATTTCTTCTGCAACTTTGACTACTGCAGAAACCCTAGCTCTTGCACGTGTAAAAAAGAGGATGATTTCTTCCTTCCTTCTCCTTCACTTGACTTGGTTCTTTCTTCTATAGAATTCAGCTTACATAGTATACCTATTTATGCCCTAACTCAACTTCTCTTAGCAAGTCTGCAATTCGGTCTAGCTGTTGCAATAGATGACCTAATTTTCTCGCACGTGTAAAGGATAATAGCCCAAAGACAGTCCAAAAAATTTTGCTTTCTTCTTCTTCTTCTTTGTCCGTATTCGGGCCTCTTTTTGTCTGCTTATCCTCTTAGATCGAACTTCTTGAGAGCTGATTGGATGCCTCTTCCAAAGATGTTGAATACTTTGTATATATAGGCTTCTTGTGGAGGTTTAATAGTTGTCCATGAGGTTGACTTGTTTATGCTTGTAGGCTGACTTGATCTTTGCTTATTAACAAGGTCTTGGAGGGTCTATATGACACTTTTGACTTTTCATAAATTTTCTTTAAAAGATACAACATGCCCAAAAGGGCCTTCCATACATGACAATGACCCAATGACAAGCCCTAGAAGCACTCAATGGGTGCTTGAACTATAAATAAATTTACCTTGAGTATGAAACCCGTGCCTCAAGAATGACAATAATAAATTTCTTTTTCTCTTTACATCAAATACATAAAATCATGATTACAGATGTCATTATGAAGACTGAACCTAGTTACATATTTCAACAGCATTGATGTTGAAGGGAAGGTATAGCCTCCAAGCCTACTTTGGTTTCCTAAATAAAAACTATTTCTAATTTGCTTGCCATAATCTTCTGATTGAGAAGTCTTCTTTTTGTGTGTCCATTCAGACCTCGAATATTCCAAGAGATCAACTTCATTAGGAGGGTTTTTGAGTTAAGATTAGGGCTCTTACCTTTCCATCGTTGATTAACCATGCTCCAAGCTCCTGTAGAATTTGGATGGTGGATTTCCTGCCTTGCATTCTTCCCGCTCCATTGGGCTCGTATTGATTTGCTGGGACATTGGATTTGGCATCGATTTTGTTGAGGTCCCTGTATTGTCTTTTGGCTATTGCTTACTTGAGCTCTTCCTGATAAAGGTAGGCTTCCTCTATTTTTTGTAGGTATTCCTCTGGGATGGCTTCCATTCCTCTTTTTTCCCAAACTTTTGTGATCTTGTTGAGGTCCATGTCCCCCATAACTTCTTCAATCGCCTCTTCCTCTACTATAATATTGTTGCTTTCTTGCTCCATTTCGATGTCTCTTGTTGCTCAATTTCCTTCGGGATGGCTGTGGGGCCTGTTTCTTTTTCCTTGTTCTCTGCAAGGAGGGGTATGTGCCCATTTGTTCCTCCTTTTCTTTCAGTATCTTCCTCATCCCGATCTTCTTGATCTCCACTGAGGACTCCAAACTTGTTCTGGTTGGCTTAGCTCGCTGAGGCCTGTTTGCCTTGGGTCCTTCGGTTGTTCTTGTTCCTGGGAGCTACCCATGTGAAGCCCTTCTCATTCGCCTTCTTCTAAGCTAAGGAGTTGGTTCTTGTGAGGCGTTTTGCGAACAATCCCTAAAGAGATGCCTATGTTCATGGCATTTGTGGCATTTGAATGAGATGTGTTCATAGTCTATGCTCTGGAGACAGCTTTCATCCTTGAACACTAGTTTAATGGCCTCCGGGAGAGCCCCAAGGACATCCATATTGTCAGGACCACGAGTTGGCACCAAGGCCAACGGGCACCCAAGACGACCCACAATCAATTGAAGTGGCGAAAAACCGAGATGGAACCGAGTTGGGGAGATCGCACAATGAGGTGCAACCGCACAAGGCAAGGCGCCCACCCATGCAACGAGGAACGACTTGGTGAAGACTTTGCAAAGGACGCACATCGGAGGGCAAGCGCACACAACACAACATAATGGAGGGCACATGAGGAGCGTGCACATTTAACATAGCAATCGGCCCAACTTGGCAAGCTCGTGCCCATTGGCATGCCCGCACCAAGGGGGGTGCCCAGGCACCACGACGGGCGGAACCTTGGCGTGTACGGCAGGTAAGGAGGCACGACAGGCGAGAGTTGGCAAGTGGAGGGCAATGCGACGACAGCAAAGTGGTGGAGTGGACAACACGAAAGTGCAACAAGCGTGTAGCGTAGAGCACACGGTGACAAAGCCCCTAGGCAGGGGCGCCCACACGACCTGATGGCAGGTCGGCCCAGGGGCGCACCCGCCCATGATGGGGCGCCCACATGACCCGGCGTCAGGTCGGCCCATGGGTGCGCCCACCCATGAAGGGGTGCCCGCACGAGGAGTAAATACTAAAGTCAGCTCAAATGTGAAGGGGCGTCAGCCCACTTAAAACAAACGCCTAGAGCGACTATAAGTAGAGGAGCTCGGCACTTGGAGGAGGCAGCGACAAAGTTCGCACAAGAGAACAAATATCGCAGAACATATCATAGAAATGTGAATTTGTGTGATATCACAAAACCGCAAGCAGGGGTGCACATTGCAGAAAGGGATCGCAACTGAGACATATCACAGAAAGAGATGGGGCTTGCCCAAGCGAGCCTGTTTCTGGCAGAGGTCAAGAGTTGGGTTTCTGAGTTGTTTGTGGTGCCAAGTTTGGGATTTCTGTTGGGCAAGGTGCCAACCTTAGGTTGGGCACACCCTAGTTGTGAACTTGACACTTTTGGCTAGTGCATTGGGTTGGGCCAACGACTGCCACTCTTTTGTAAAGCTTGGGTAGCGCATGAGTTTAGGCATGGTTGGCCCCTTTGTAAAATTGTTGTAACATTACTTTAAAGGTTAATAAAAGTAAAGGGGATAAGTACTTTGGGAGTTTCCCCCTCCCATCGCATATACTTGTGTTGATATTGTTTTGTTTCGATGCTTTATGATATTGCAAACAGTTAATGAAGTTTTATTCCGTTGCTTGTATTGAAGTTATGATATCGCATAATTGTATAACTATTGAATGAAGTAATTGAATAAAGAAGATTGGAATTGGAAAATTGACTAAGTGTTGAAGTGTAGAAGGAGTTAGGCATAGTCCGGGTTAGAGTAGTTGTATAAATGCAACGGAATATTGTCGGTGCCACACGTCACCCACAGTGATCTTAAGGCATCATAGCGTGGGACCATGACAAATGGTATCAAAGCCTACTTTGCAAAGGTGGGCACTTGACGGAAGTTCAATTTTGGAAGAAAGTTGAAGGCAGTGGCACGATGGTCGCTACCATTCGAAGTTGCAATCAAGACTGTGAACTTGCTAGTTGGGCAGCAAGATGGCAGGTTTACTACAGGTCCGTGATGGACGGGTTGAGTCGCATGAAGGAAGAGAATCCAGGATTGCGAGACGAACTTGAAATTTTGGAAGGAGAGGTTGAAAGAGAGCTTTTTAGTCTTGGTTTTTCGATTTGGAAGGCTAAAGTTGTTGGTCATAATAAAGAAGCAAGTGTTGCGGATGTGCTGACAAAAGAGGAGGAACTTGGTGCGATGGAGCTTGCCTAGGTTGAACCAAATTCGTCCACAATGCAGCCATTGAAGGAAGGAGGCACTCATTCGGAGAGGCCTCATGAAGATGTAAGTATTGCAGTAACTTATGTTTCATTGAAATCTTTCGAAGATGGGTTGTATGCAAATAAGGGAGAAGGAAGCATGTGTTTGTTAGTGCGGTCGGTAGCCTTTCCTTGGAAGGATGGGAAGAGTCCTTGTGCAGTTGGGCAACAAGGTACGTTATTTGTTACAGGACTTGTCTGGGCAGTGCTCAACCTTAGGGCAGAAGGTGCAAACGCCCAAGACAAGGGTGGAACATAATGAACTTATGCGATGGGTGAGTCATGCATAACCGGGTGAAGATTTGGCTAAGTGCCCGGCATGACTCATGGAAAGAAAGAAGAAAGGGCGTGTTGGAAGAAGAAGACATAACACATACTTGGGTGGACTTCATCATTGAAGCCTCATTTGGGCCAAGGAGATGTCTTTGGCGAACCTTTAGTGGAGGAGGCAGCGATGATGGAAGGGACCTGCAATGGTGATATGAGGGTAGGGCGCTATCCTGACCGAGGGCAAGGATGCGATGGCTGAAGTTGCAATGGTCCTGTTAGAGTGGACGAGTTGGGCAACTGAAGTTATGTGCATCAAGTAGAAGAAAAGATCATGACAGACTTCATCCAAAGACGCCAAGCAAGGGCACTACAAAGGATGTCGCATATGGACATCAAGCAAAAGTATCAAGCAAGGATGTCGTGCAAAATGGGCGTTCTAGTGCGAAATGAACAAGTTATGCAAATGGACCGATGGGGATGTTGGGCACATTTGGACAGCAAGGACATGGTTGTTTTGAAGGAAGACATGGGTGACTTATGAGATGGTTCAAAGGAGCCTTAGATGACTTGAAGAGAGTTGCAGTCAATGAAGACTTCATGTGATGGTGGTCTTGGAGTGTCTCGTTCGTTGAGGAGCAGAGATCAGTTTTGAGACGACTTTGATGCGATATGGGACACATACCTTGGGCATAGTAATAGGATGTGTTCGTGAGGAGTGACTTGATGGATGCGATAAGAGCGAGACGCCTTGGAGTTGGATGGTGGTTGCAGTGACAAAGGTGCCTCGGTGGGAGCACTTAGGTATGGGTTGAGTCTGATGAGACTTAACCGTTTTGATGGACATGGAGATTGTTGGTCTATGACCAAAGGCAGCACATGGACGAGATGATGAGGCAAGTGAAGATGAGGTGCAGCATATCAGAGATGAGATGAAGTTTTCTTCACGGACCTGGATATGGCACGATTGAGTATTGATGCGTGGAGATGGGAAGAGTTCTTGATCGAAGTTGAAGATGTGATGAAGTGTTGGAGAAACAACTAAATAAGGCATGAGGAGGTGCATTCTCATGGATTTGGACGTGATGGTTGGATTGATCACCCAACTAGTTCGAGGCATGGGGGTCGAAAATGCGTGGATGCATGGCAGATTTGAGTTGGAGTATGGCAACAGCAGTTCACATGATGATATTCAGTGGATTAGAATGATATGAGTTGCGACCAAACCATGCAACCGAGTTGGAGGGAGCAGCCTCTCGTGAGTTATGGCAATATGGAGGATTGCAACAAGTTGTGGCTAATGACCGTGAGATTGAGGAGTCTTACCCATACAAAGTCATGAGCATTGATGAAGGTTCGTATGAAGAAGGCAAGGAGTTCATACAGTAAGAACGATTGACATTGGAGCTGGTAGCGCTTTGCGGTAGTTAGACTTGGCAAAAGAGTTGCTAAGTGGAGTTGTTGTCGAGGACAACAACCGTTTTGAAGTGGGGGAGCATGTCAGGACCCCAAGTTGGCACCAAGGCCAACAGCCACCCATGACGACCCACGACCACTTGAAGTGGCGAAAAACTAAGATGGAACCAAATTGGGGGGATCGCACGATGAGGCGCGACCCCACAAGGCAAGGCGCCCACCCATGTGACGAGGAACGACATGGTGAAGACTTCGCAAAGGGCACACGTCGGAGGGAGAGCGCACACAACACAACATAATGGAGGACATGCAAGGGGATCGAGCATATAACATAGTAGTCGGCCCGACTTGGTAAGCACGTGCCCATGGGCATGCCCGCACCAAAGGGGGCACCCGGGTGTTGCAACGGGCGGAACCTTGGCATGCACGGCTAGTAAGGAGGCACAATGGGCAAGAGTTGCAAAGTGGAGGGCAATGCGACGACAATAAAGCAGTGGAGTGGACAACACGGTAACAGAGCGCCTAGGCTGGGGCGCGCTCGCCCGGCAAGGGGCTCCCACATGACCCAAAAGACCCGCCCATGAAGGGGCGCCCACATGACTCGACGTCAGGTCGGCCCAGGGGCGCACCTGCCCATGAAGGGGCGCCCACACGAGGAGTAAGGTTAGATCAAAATGTGAAGAGACATCGGCCCACTTAAATCCAATGCCTAGAGCAATTATAAGTAGAGGAGCTCAGCAACTATTGGAGGCAGCAAGGAAGTTCGCATAAGAAAACAAATATCACATAACAAATCACAGAAATGTGAGTTTGTGTGATATCGCAAAACCACGAGCAAGGGCACACATCGCAGAAAGGGATCACAACTTAGATATATCGTGGAGTTGGGTTTATGAGTTGTTTGCGGCGTCAAGTTTGGGGTTTCTGTTGGAAAAGGTGCCAACATTAGGTTGGGCACGCCCTAGTTGTGAACTTGACACTTTTGGCTAGTGCATTGGATTGGGCCTATGACTGCCACTCTTTTGTAAAGCTTGGGCAGCACATGAGTTTGGGCATAGTTCGCCCCTTTGTAAAATTGTGGTAACATTACTTTGAAGGTTTAATAAAAGTAAAGCGAAGAAGTGTTTTGGGAGCTGCCCCCTCCCATTGCATATACTTGTGTTTATACTGTTATGTTTCGTTGCTTTACGACGTCACAGACTATTAATGAAGTTTTATTCCGCTGCATGTATTGAAGTTATGATATCGCATAATTGTATAACTTTTGAATGAAGTAATTGAATAAAGAAGATCAGAATTGGAAAATTGACTAAGTGTTGAAGTGTAGAAAGAGTTATGCATAGTCTTGGTTAGAGTAGTTATATAATTGCAATGAAATATTGTCAGTGTCGCACGTCACCCACGGTGATCTTAAGGCATCACAGTGTGGGGTAGTGACACAGATAGACACATATGTGAGCATAGGAAACATAATGCCCTACTCTTGTTCCTTTCGACATTTTGATGTATTCGCTTAGCTTGTCTCCAATCCCTTTGAGGACGGAGGAGACCAGTAGTTAGTGGGCAGGGAGTATAGCCAAACCCAAACTGGATCTGGTGAAGTCCTCCTTCGGGGTGAAGCTTTCTTTCCAATATCTCGTGCATAAATCGACCAAGTTGAAGAAGTATGATCCTCCTTCCAAGATGTAGTCTTTGTCTTCCAAAAGATCGAATACTACTGTAAAGAAGCCCTTGGAGCCAAGCTGTAACTTGATTCCTCCCTTCGGACGCCATTTTGTTTGAATCCACCAGTTTAGAGCCTTCTTCACGGAGCAGAAGCCAATGAATTTGCAGATAACTGCATGCTCCTACGTGTATTCTCTATAGGTCGCTACACCTTGGTCTTCTATTTCCAAGGTTGGTATTTTCTTGGTCTTTGGTTTGCAGGGGTTGGTTGTTGGTGGCTGAGCTGGAGGCTTTCCACTGGAGCTTGCAAACTGGTGTATTGGCAATTGGTTTGTTCCGTTCCCTACCCCTCCCTCTCCCAAGTGATTGGTTGAGGGCTTCTTGAATGCATTGAAGTTGGTAAGCTTAGTGATGAAGGAGGCTTCTTGCTCCTTCCCCTTGCCAGCAACAACTCGCTGAAGGAGGGGGCTCCCGAGCCCCTTCCTGACACTGCCATGGCCAAGATCAAGACGAAAACCTAGGTCGTATTCTGCAATTTGTCATCGCGCTCTCTCCTCCTTTTTATTGCAAACACCTCATTAGCGAAGGTTTGAAGTGCCTATTATTATGAAGCTTTAAGAAATGATCTATCACAATGACGTCTGCATTGTTTTGAAAAAGGGATGCATAGTAAAAGCTTGCTTAGGACTGCTGAATAAGTGCTGCAAACCTGCTCAATAATAATATTTTCAATTAAGGAAACTGGGTTGCCTCTCCTGAGAAAAATGTACTGATTTAGGGAGCAACCACGAGAGTGTGCACGGAACTAACATGGTGAAAAGGTAGCCAAAAGAACAGTCTTCGACGTCCTCCACCTATTTTTTGGAGACTATGACTAAGGCACGAAAAAGTTGTTCTTAGGCGAGTCTGTGGCCCCGTCAAAAAGTAATAGATTTCTGTTTCCAATAGTGGAAGAGATGCCAAATATTTTTATTGGGAAAATAGAGGAAGGCCCGCTGTCGGGAGTTGTATGAAGTTCCAAGTAAGTTTTATTCATTTGCGGTTCGTTGGAGCGCTTAGGAGAAGGTGCTATCAAAACTATCTGCTCGCCAAATCCTCTCTTAACAAGCCCTAAGAAGATCGTCTGTAGCTACATGCGATTGCCCTTTACAATTTCAAAAATTACAATGAAATATCGGAAACTTCTACATCGTTTTCCAAAATACATTCAATTCAATTCAATTGAAAGAAACAAAAAATCGGAAGGTTGAATTTCAAATGTTTCCATGAAATATTCGTTGACTCTCTTATGATTAGAGCTCAAATACTGAGATTCGGAGGCATAGCCTTATATGCCCTGTCTTTACATGAATTATTAGATTGTGTACATACAATCGACCTCAGAAGTGTAAAAAGTATTCACAATGAAGAGCCTAAGCATGCGGAGGGGTTCGAACATACCACCAGCAGCTACAGCCACATGAATGAGAATGGCGAAGCAGAAGAAATGGATCGCCATTGTCGCGTGAAACCCTTGAATTTATGGAGTACGTGAATTGCAGCCCTCTCGCTCACTTGCTAGACATTCGGCTCTTGGAGTTTTGGAGTACGTGAATTGCAGCCCTCTCGCTCACTTGCGACACATTCGTCTCTTGGAGTTTGTCATTTCCATCTGTTTGAATATTCATGGAATTAAGCTTTGAAATGTCAAATACAATTTAATTTATATGTAAACGTACCTCGGTTGGAATTTCAATTGATGCCACCGTCAAATTTGTGTCCTCTCATCGACCTTGTTTTAAAATACTTGATTTTAATTTGTTTGGTTTGTTTTCATGATGCGTTAAGAACTTAGTTTAATTTCAAGTAAAATTTTTGGTTTGTTTTGATGACGTTGTAAGAGTAGTCCCCGAAAAGAGTGGCTGCCACGTTCTAGCCATCCTCTCACTCTTTCCTTCTTTGGATTATACCCACACTCCACGTATTGTTTTGGTTGAAGGTATTAATCCATCAATTCCATGGGATTACTTTGATGAGGTTTCCTTAACAAATGGTGATTATGGAGGAGGGTTGTCCCTTTTTTACCCGAACAACACTCTTACAGGTTTTAGATCCGCCTAGGCAAGGGGTCAAATAATTATGTGGAGTTATTAGCTTTAAAATATCTATTATTGTAATCTATAGACTTGAAAGTAACTTATAAAGGAGAAACTGAAGTAATGGAATCTTTATACTATGTTGCACCTATAAGGCCTTAAAAACAAAGAGCAACAAGAATGTTTCAATATTCTACTCATCATTTTCATCATTATTATAATGAAAATCCTATACAATCCTCTTGGAATAATCATATGGCTTGGTAGGCATGGTCTCCTTAGCAAGCCCAAAACCAACCTTCTCAACAAGGTTGGAAAGGACCTACTTATGGAAACCATCCTCCCTATATTCCTTAACAACCATATCAGCAGTCATATCCTCAACAACCACATCAACAACAATATTTTTGCTTTCAACCATGTTCACAACAATATCTGCAACAACAATAAGCGTCATTTGTACAATATCCTTAGACAACTCAACAACCATATATTGTACTTCCTCCACCACAAATAAGCAACCGACAACAACTATAATTGTCATCTAACCAACTAACACCAAGACCTCCTCAAGTACTAGCCCAACCAATGGAAAATACAAACAACAAAATGGAAAACCATGTTTATAATGCAGAAAAATGGAGTTTTAGATGACTTTCTAGAGTTGGAAGGATGGTCCTCATTAAATCAGTCTTGGAAGCAATTATGGTTTACCGAATCTCTTTATCTTGGATTCTGAAGGGTTTCCTAAATTTTACGTGTTTTGTTCTTAGTTTCTATGGGCAGGATCAAAAGAAGAGTAAGTTCTTACATGGGTGAGATGGTAGAAAATTGTTATTCCCAAGGCATAGGGAGGTTGGGGCATTAAGAATCTTTCATTATTTGTAAAATCCCCCATCACAAAGGTTGGTTAGAGAATTTTATCTACAAACAACCGAAAAACAATCAAGAAGGGTCTTGATACACCCGACTATTTGGTTTTATGGTGGTTGGTTCGGTGTAGCACTACACCATTCTGTCTCCAACACTTTTCCATCCCCCAAATCCACAACTTCCAACCTGATTTACTGACCCAGATGTATGGAGTAGCTTATTTATTTAACCAGAAGTAGTCACCCAGTCCACTTGAGTAGCTGAAGTATGAAACCAGTCCAGTATGAGGGTGTTGCTGCTAGGTGCTACGAAAGAATCCCCTATAATAAGGGAGTATAAAGGTAATTTGTGGACACTAGTTGCACACAAAAAATATATTTTCCCTAGCTCGATTTAGTATTGGGTGTGTTCTTCGGGTAAGAAAAAATCCAATGTATTAGACATCTAGAGAGAAGTTTTTTCTTCTTTTTTGATGATAGAAGAAGGTCTAGCCTAGAAGGCAGGCAATGGTGAAAATTTGAGGATTGGTTTGGATCCATGAGTTGGATGTGGGGATTTTTTTCATCTCCCTCGTGAACTAGTCATTTATCTACATAACAATGGAAGGGTTACCCTTGACCAGGTGACAAAAAATGTGGACACCACTATTTGAAGGTTGGGTTGATGTTTCTTAGTTGAACATTTCGAGTGCCTTTGCTTCCCAATGGAAAAACTATATTTCAGATCTGAATTCTTCGCATGTGCAGCTTCGAGATAGGGAGGATTCATTATGCTAGATACATTCCCCTTTTGGGGATTACACTCCCAAATCTGGATATCTTCATATTATCTCTACTCGAAGGCCGAAGGTTTAGGTGTGGTGGTGAAAGACAATTTGGAAGCTTATATGCCTTGCAAAGGCTACATTGTTACTGTGGTGCCTCTTTGAAAATAAGATACCTACCTGGGACAATCTACAAAAGAGGCAGAAGGAGCGTTATGGTTGGTGTACTCTATGCAAAAATGCAAACAAAATTATCACCCATATGTTTATGTCTTTCTCATTCACATTGGGGGTATGGGTGGCTTGTGGGAGTCAGTTGGCTTTAAAATAAGTTGGCACAGTGATTTTTTCTTTGAAGCCTGGAGATTATGGTGGGAATAGGTAAATAATAAACAACATAAGAATCATCCATGTCTTAGTTATTGGGATACATGGATCGCTAGAAACAAGTCAATTTTCCAAGATTAGCTCACTTCCCTGGAAAGAGTAGTTGCCACGTTCTAGCCATCCTCTCACTCTTTCCTTCCTTGGATTATATCCACGCTCGACGTATTGTTTTGGCTGAAGTATTAATCCATCAATTCCATGGGCTTACTTTGATGAGGTCGCCCTAACGAATGGTGATTGTGGAGGAGTGGTTGTCCTTTTCTTCTAGGAACAACGTTCTTACAGGTTTTAGATCAGCCTAGGCAAGGGGTCAAATAATTATGTGAAGTTGTTAGTTTTAAAATATCTTTTAGTGTAACCTATGTACTTGAAAGTAACCTATAAAGGAGAAACCGAAGCAATGGAATATTTATATTATGTTGCACCTATAAGGCCTTAGAAATGAAGAGCAACAAGAATGTTTCAATATTCTCCTCATCATTTTCATCAGTATTATAATGTAAATCCTATACAAACCACTTAGAACCCAAGGTATGACAGAAGATTGGGGCCGCATGAAGACTTCATCTGATGCATAACCCTTTTGGAGGGTACATACGAAAAACAAAGCACATATTTTGAAATACGCATCTTAGTGTAGCTTGAAGGGTTGCTTATCATTGTGATATAATTATGTCTTCAATGACATGCATGGCTGCAAGCACTGACAGTCATTCCATGTGCTTCCTCTAAGTGTCTTGCTCCCTTTCGCTTGTTGGATCAATTGTCATCTTCTGGCATGTTTGGTTGTTATGTCATGTTTGTGATCCTTTCTGGTGACCTTGAAGGTTGGCCCTTGTGTACAAAAGTTGTCCTAGCCATGTAAACATTTGTCGCATTCATACACAAAGTTTTAAGCATTGTCACACAAGTGTTGTCACAATCGTCCTAAGGTCTATCTCAAGTGTCGCACTTGTTGCTTTTAGTTATAGATAGTCTCGCAAAGCGTAATGCTTTGTCTTGTTGTCCTGGTGGTCTATGATGTCGTGTCGTCGAAGTATGCTAAGAGTGTGATCACAATGTCAAGTTCCTCATGGGTTCACTTGCCTCCCACACTTAGCCATTTTCCCAAAAATCCTTTTGACCGGACAACTCTCTTTCACTAGACGCCAACTGAGATGCAAATTGAGAATTCTCAGCCCTCAGTGATGCTGCTCTGCTGCCTGGAACTGCACAATGTGCAGTCACTATCCCCTAGGATAGTTACACTACGCAATTCCAGAGTTGAGCAGCCTACCTTCCTTTCTAGAATTGCGTAGAAGTTGCCTCAAGCTTGACCTGAACTGTGCATTTCGCAAAATCAGTCATCAAGCCTCCTCCCTTAATGTTGGAACCCTGTAATACGTAGAGAACCTAACCTTCTTTGCCTCCCAAAATTGTGTAGAGGTGTCCCCCAATGTCCTCCCTCAGATGGGACTCACTCATCTCAAGAACTACATAGATCTGTCCTCTCTGGTCCCTCTACTTCCCAGTCCTACCTTTCCTCAGAAAATTGCGCAAACCTACCTCCCAAGGTCTCACCTTGCAGCTACCACTGATGATCTCAATTGTGCAATCCTGCCTTCCAGTGGCCTTTGTGTAATTTTCCCGACAATGAAGACTGTGCTCAGGATTTCCTCAGCCAAGGCTGAGTTGTGCTCTATGCAGTCTCAGTGACTAGCCTCCCTCCCTGTCACATGGAACTACGCAATGTGCAGTTGTTGGGCCCTCTTCCCAGCCCGTCATCTGTCCCGGGCCTAGTCCATGGATAACAATGCATCATCTTAGACTAGGGAGATTTTCGATTTGATGTCATCCTATCATGAGTGAATTGCGAGAACAGGTACACTGTTAGATCATGGTGAGACAATGAAGACGGAGAAGGAGGAGCTAATATGTTAGAAGACTCACTTATAGCTAGACGAACAAAGAAGCTTATCAAGCACAAGCAAAGGTAACACATTGATCTGAAAATCACTTATGTATGATCTCAGTTAATTAATGTGGGTATTACAGACTCATGCGTTGGGATATGCCTATGATATTTTAAGCAACGGATCTATAAGATTACGAAATACACAGGCAATTGGAAAATAGTAAGAGAAACACAACAAGCAAATGCAAAACACAACGATTTAATAAGGGTTCACCTAATCCTCCTGGGCTACGTCTCGTAGTCCAGCTTTCAGTGGTGGCCTACTTTATTGTGTCTTTAAGTAGAGTTTTTACAATGAGGAGCTCAATTTGAGTCTCCCGTTACAGATGATGCTTAGTAGGGTGGTACTTGGATTCCCCAAGCCAATAGAGTACACAGACTCCCCCTTACCAAGTCTCGACCTCAACTGGTCTTAATGGGATGAGTCCAATTTGGTACTCCATTCTCAAAAGATATCCTCACAGGGATTGCTTGAACCTCTTAAGCCTTCTTGGTTATGTCTGCTTGATGCTGCCTTAGCTCTGCAGGTTAGCTCAACTTCTTTGTTCTCTGCTTCTTGCTTCACTCTCTATTCTGTTTCCTCTGTCTCCCTCTATTCTCTGTCTGTTCGTGGCTTAAAGCCAATCTGTCCCTTGACTATTCGCTTCCTCTTTCGTCTCTTTGGATCACCTGCCTCTGTCCGCTAGAATTCCCTGCTTCTGTGTCATCGCCACTATGTAACGTTTCACAGAGAGGTGGCCACTTGTCTCCTTATGAACTGAGCGCCAACTCTTCCTCGAATGGTCGTTATTTCGGTTATTCTATGAAATGATTCATCCACCTGCTCAGCGGTCATGTCGGACCCCAAATTTCATATGCCTCAGCCTATTCTTCCATCAAATCCAGTCTCCCATCGGGTGCAATATTCGTCATTTGATCTGGGGCCTGCAGGTCCTACAGTCAATGCTTTTATCGCACGGGTGACTTGCTCGACCGTTACCCTGCGATGAGAGCGGTTTTCTCTCTCATCCGCCAGACACGCATCATTCAATCTATGGCATCTCTTGGTCTCCTGCCAAACCTACTTACCACCCAAAATGCCTCTGAGATTCCACCAGTTTTGGAGTGCGGGACCTGCCTACCAGTTTTGGCGCTTTTCCCACTGTTTTCCCTATTTTTCTCATGACCAAGTGTCGGGTCTTTTCCTTCTCTGAGGTCTTTATCCTGCGAAAGTGTGAATTACGCATCAAAAATGACCTTTGTTTTCTGATCTGGAGTCCCTTACGCCACTGCGCGGTCTCCATGGGTCAATGGTCAGCATGCTTTGACTGAGGGTCCTCGTTGTTCTGTGCTGGCTACAACTGCCACTGTCCAGAGGTCCTTCCTGATAGCTCATTGTTCACAAGATTTTGGAGTCTGACATAATTTGAAACAGTCATTGAAACTCTGATAATTTTCAAGGATCCAATTCGGATCACGACCTTCCCACTGAAAAAGCTTTTGGACCACTGAAAGTTGGTTTTCAAGCATTGACTAAGTGAGGGTACAATTGTCTCACTTGTCCAATCTCTATCTATTTTGCATTGCTTGGCTTTGAACCCTTGAGCCCAACTCTGAGGTACTCAACATCTCCCCTGCGCGTCATCCTGATGCAGGAGCATCAAGGCCAATTTTCATTTTAATGATGTAAATAAAGGGGGTGCGACATATTTATTATTTTATTAATTAAATTGTTAGATAAATTATATAAGTGAGGATTTTGTAAATATTCTTTTATTAATTAAAAGGATATGAGAGAAATAGATTAGGAGCCAAATTTGGGATTAGGAATACTATGTATGGGACTTTGTTGAGTCCACACCTAAAATATAGATTTAGTTGAGGATTGGGTGGAGAGACTTTTGGAGTGAATTAAATGCATTATTTGTGTATAAATATGAGTGGTTTTTGTGAGTTAAAAGACGGGAATAGTTGAAGAGAGAGTGAGAGTGTGAGTAGAGAGTAGGGGTTCTACTTGGAACGAAGGCAATTGTAAAGGGCCACCGATTGGAAATCAGGCCAAGGAGGGGGATTTTTGCGAGCAAGACTCTGTTTCAGTTGAAATATAAAACTTTGTTTCATTTTATATATAAAAAAATCTACAACTGTGGTTTGTGTACAATCGAGGAACATATCTGGCAATTCGATTTGGTTGATCTGTGTAATTAATGGAATAGATGTGGCCTGTGTTAATTGTATGCAGCTTAATGCGTTGACAATTCCCTGAAGTGGTTCGAACTATGGTTTTTACTTAAAATTGTTAAAATATCTGTGTTATGACAAATTGTACGTGTTAAATTTTGTGAGTGAAATCTCTTCCCACAGAGAACAGCTTAGAATAGACTGCGCGGATTATTAGGGACAACACCGAATTATGGAAATTGCCGATTCCTAAAATCTCGCATCAAAGTTCTGGATACTGTCAATTGTCAGTTGTAATATCAATAAGGCGACTCCAACTGCAGTTGAGATCACAACAGATCTGTGGTAACAGATGAGATTGGATATTCACTAGTTTTGCGATTAGCAACTCTGGCAGTTTCGCATTGGAGCATAGAAAATGCCAAATTATTGTGGCATATCAAGTTAAATGGTTGATTCGATATTGGACAACCAGATCTGGTGACTATCCATAGTGTTATGTTTTGAAAATAGCCATTTGGGAAAATTGATGATTGACACTATATCAACACAGATTGAAGGGAGCGTATATCGAGTTTGTGTGATATTGCACTGGAATAGTTCAAAACATAAACTTGGGCGCACACTATATCTCCAGGTGTGAACGAATTTAGTTGGCAGAACCAGACATGTGGTAGCAATATATATAATATCTATTGATTAACAGTGTTCAAAATTGTTTTGAAGGTTTTATGTTAGATCTGCGTTTTTCTAATTAAGAGCATAGAAATCTTCCCGGATTATTAAAAGTCTTGATTTTGATTCATATAAAGGGCTTTATTCATTAGATTGTATTACTTACCCAAGGTGAAGTGGGAGTGTTCTTAAAATCGATTTGGAAGTTAATTACTCATAATTGTAAATCGTTGAGCGGGTAAGAAGTTGTGTAGCAAACAGTGGAATCGCGGAATGGAATCATGATGGAATGCGCATCAAACAAAGGCGGGTTCTTGCATAAGTATGGACCGATGTCATCATAGAACGTGTGGGTCTTCACGCAATTTGGTAGGTTTAAAAAGGTAAAGGCGCACATATATTTGCAACCCTGAGTCCGAACAGTGGTATTAATTTGCTAGTTTAAACATGAGAATGGGTTCATAACCATAAAGTGATAATCATTTTCTGAAGATAAATTTTTAAGCTTCCGCTTGTATGATTGGGAATGGCTATTGAGTTGAGATGAATTTGGAATTGCATTTTTATATGCATGGTAGACTGAGATTCTGGGTTGGCGGGGTTACCCGCTATCATTTTGGTATCAGAGCTGGAATGCTCCGTTGAAGATGTTTGTTTTCTGAATGAGGATAGGAAAGTTCTGTTGAGAACTGAAGTGTTTTATTTGAATGTGTTTTAATTTGATATGCAAGCTACATAATTGCAGTGAACAGGATGGCAGAAGTGAATGGAGGACAAGATCATGCAGGGTCTTAAAGGTGAGATGATTTTCTGATTTGAAATTATGATTGAAGTTTATGGTTGCAGACAAGATGATGGCAATGAACCTAACATTCAGCTAAAGGCTGGATATGGAGGACAATTGCAGTGTCCTGAAGAAGAAGGTGAGTTGAAGAGATAACCTAGAGAGAGAGCAGAGGAAAATGTTCAAGAGTTTCCAGAGGTAATGAACCAGTGCTTACCAAAAGACTGAGTGAGGAGAGCTTGGTGAGGTAAGTGGCGGCAGGACAGGAGAGCTTGTTGTTGCTGAGGCTAGTGCAACTCATGGTGAGTGAAAAGGAGAAGATGATCATGGAGGATCAGAAAAGAGGTTCAGAAGAATGCCACAGAGGTGAGATGACTGATGAAGTCCAAGAAAGAGAGATTGCAGTAATGAAAGTGCAATTGCAGGTACTAGAAGAATGGCTGCAAGAGCAGGAAAATCAGAAAGGAAGATGTATTTTTCCACTAAAGGGAAAGAGAGTGATTTGGCAACCATTGCAGGTGAAGTTGAGGCAAAGTGTGATTTCCTTATTGAAGAAAGGACTTAGAGTTCTTGAGCCAGAGATGGAATTTGAAAATTTCACATGCAGATTTGTTCAAAGGCAAGTGCTAGAGGGAGCAGTCAAGACTGAAAAGTCTTGTAGTTTTAAAACTAATGAGTTGTGTATGTTTGCAGGTACAATACAGGGACATGAGCAAGCTTTAGAGTTTGCTAAAGAAGATTTGAATCTGAAGACTGTTCAGATCGATGCTGAGATAGCAAGATCTCAGGAGGAAATGAAGACAGAGGAGTCTAATCGAAATATTGGTACAGAAAGAGAAAGACCAGCTGATGATTGGTCAAGAGCTGGTGAAGGTGTTGAGGAGGATGCACAATCTTGTGAAGCTGTCACAAGCATGGAAAAGAATCTTTCAGACGATAAGTAATTTGAAGAAGAAAATAGTGATGCTTTTGCTGTTACAGCACATGAAGTTCTTGTGAATGAAGAAAAGGATTAGCTTGAGGAGCTGGTATATGAACCAATAGTTGAAACTATTGAAACTTGTAGTTTTCAAACTGATAAGTTGTGTATGAATGCAGGGATGATACATGATGATGATCAATTTGTTATAAATGCTGATAATGACAAATTGTTTTTATTAGGTGATGGACAGATAACTGAGTTTATTGCAGGAGTTGAGAATCAAAATTATGTTTTGATAATAGATGATGAGATGGTGACAACAGAAAGCTTGGCTTGTGAAAGTATTGAAGATTGCACATAAAGTTTCTCAAAGGAGATGACAGGTTTATGGCATGAGTTAAGTGTTCTAGAGCAGAGACTAGAAGTACAGAAGATAAGTGTTCAGAATATAAAGACAGAGATGAATGAAAATAAAGAGGTTCATTTTTATGAACCAGAACACAGAGGCATTCTCGGAGAAGATGATGCTGAGGAGAGACTAAGTGATAGTCTCAAGAATGATTGGGATCAGTATACTGAAATACTGGCAATGGGAAGTAAGGTATTGAGGCCTTATACTTTTTATTTTAGCAAGTGTTTTGTGAATGCAGGTATTGGTACTGAAGAACATTTGACTCAGTTGAGCAGTCAAATGAAGGGAGAAGAAGTTTTCTGTTCCAGAAGACAAGAGGGCATGGATGATCGGGTGGCAGTTAGAACAGAAACAAGCATAGAAGCAAGAAGTCAGCAAGTGACAGTGTAGATAGGGAGAGTAAAAACTGAGCAAGTCGTCTTAGCTCAACAGACAGCAAGAAATCAATAGCCGGGAGATTTATTGGACCGAGAGATTGAAAGCATCAGAAGACTGATGATGAAAGTATCCCGGAAGAGGCCAACAACAGTGAAACAAAGGAGAAGCATCAAAAGAAAGACAACAGAAGATTGTGAAAGCCTAGTCAGTGGGGCGATGCAGCATAAAGTGAGGAAACCTGGAGAAGAACAACAGAGAGAAGCAGTGACAAGTGGAAAGTTGCAGCACAAGATATGGGATCCAGGCATACACAGATCCGAACACATGATCAGGCGATCATGTTAAATTTCAACCTTTGGAGTCTGATGCAGGAGCATCAAGGCCAATTTTCATTTTAATGATGTAAATAAAGGGGGTGTGACATATTTATTATTTTATTAATTAAATTGTTAGATAAATTATATAAGTGAGGATTTTGTAAACATTCTTTTATTAATTAAAAGGATGTGAGAGAAATAGATTAGGAGCCAAATTTGGGATTAGGAATACTATGTATGGGACTTTGTTGAGTCCACACCTAAAATATAGATTTAGTTGAGGATTGGGTGGAGAGACTTTTGGAGTGAATTAAATGCATTATTTGGGAATAAATATGAGTGGTTTTTGTGAGGAAAAAGACGAGAATAGTTGAAGAGAGAGTGAACGTGTGAGTATAGAGTAGGGGTTCTACTTGGAACGAAGGCAATTGTAAAGGGCCACCGATTGGAAATCAGGCCAAGGAGGGGGATTTTTGCGAGCAAGACTCTGTTTTAGTTTAAATATAAAACTCTGTTTCATTTTATATATAAAAACAAAAATCTACAACTGTGGTTTGTGTACAATTGAGGGACAGATCTGGCAATTTAATCTGGCTGATCTGTGTAATTAATGGAATAGATGTGGCCTGTGTTAATTGTATGCAGCTTAATGCGTTGACAATTGCCTGAAGTGGTTCGAACTGTGGTTTTTATTTAAAATTGTTAAAATATTTGTGTTATGACAAATTGTACGTGTTAAATTTTGTGAGTGAAATCTCTTCCCACAGTGAACAACTTAGAATAGACTGCGCGGGTTATTAGGGACAACACCGAATTATGGAAATTGTCGATTCCTAAAATCTCGCATCAAAGTTCTGGATACTGTCAATTGTCAGTTGTAATATCAATAAGGCGATTCCAACTGCAGTTGAGATCACAACAGATCTGTGGTAACAGATGAGATTGGATATTCACTAGTTTTGTGATTAGCAACTCTGGCAGTTTTGCATTGGAGCATAGAAAACGCCAAATTATTGTGGCATATCGAGTTAAATGGTTGATTCGATATTGGACAACCAGATCTGGTGACTATCCATAGTGTTATGTTTTGAAAATAGCCATTTGGGAAAATCGATGATTGACACTATATCAACACAGATTGAAGGGAGCGTATATCGAGTTTGTGTGATATTGCATTGGAATAGTTCAAAACATAAACTTGGCCGCACACTGTATCTCTAGGTGTGAATGAATTTAGTTGGCAGAACCAGACCTGTGGTAGTGATATATATAATATCTATTGATTAACAGTGTTCAACATTGTTTTGAAGGTTTTATGTTAGATCTGCGTTTTTCTAATTAAGAGCATAGAAATCTTCCCGAATTATTAAAAGTCTTGATTCTGATTCATATAAAGGGCTTTATTCATTAGATTGTATTACTTACCCAAGGTGAATTGGGAGTGTTCTTAAAATTGATTTGGAAGTTAATTACTCAGAATTGTAAATCATTGAGTGGATAAGAAGCTGTGTAGCAAACAGCGGAATCACGGAATGGAATCATGATGGAATGCGCATCAAACAAAGGCAGGTTCTTGCATAAGTATGGACCGATGTCATCATAGAACGTGTGGGTCTTCACACAGTTTGGCAGGTTTAAAAAGGTAAAGGCACACATATATTTGCAACCCTGTGTCCGAACAGTGGTATTAATTTGCTAGTTTAAACATGAGAATGGGTTCATAACCATAAAGTGATAATCATTTTTTGAAGATAAATGTTTAAGCTTCCACTTGTATGATTGGGAATGGCTATTGAGTTGAGAGAATTTGGAATTGCATTTTTATATGCATGGTAGACCGAGATTCTAGTTTGGTGGGGTTACCCGCTATCACATCCTCACCTTCCTGTCCAGAACTGTGTCTTCCTACAATTCATTAAGATTTTCAGGTAGCAGGTCATCAATAGAAGGCAATTAACTTTCTTCTTCAGGATCCTCAATTAGTGAAGGTTCAAACAATCTCAAGCTATTTGCATTTACGACTGAGTAGATGTGCATGTAAGCTGGTAGATCAAGGCGAAAAGCATTCTCGCCAATTTTCTCAAGTATCTTGAAAGGTCCACCTGATAGGCTTTAGATTTTTACCTTCACCTTGCATCCTGTCCTTGCTGATATACAGCCAGACTTGATCACCAACTTGGAAACTATGCTCCATCCGATGCTTGTCATGCCTTGCCTTGTATTTGGCTTGGCTCTTTTCTAGCTGTTCCTGCACTGCCTGGTGGATCTCTTGGATTTGTTCAATGAACCTAGTTTCCCTGTCCACATCGTTGTGTCCCTCAACTGTTGTGTCCTTACGAAAGACAAAATCCAAGGGAGACCTTGGTGTGAAACCAAAACAGGTCTCAAAAGGAGATCTCTGTGTAGAAGAATGTTTGGCTCGGTTATAAGCATGCTGCACATAACACAAATATTCATCCCAAAGTTTAGGATGCTTACTGCAATATCCTCTGAGTAACTGAATCACTGTCTTGTTGACTACTTCTATTTGGCCATCGGTTTGTGGATGGAAAGCTGTGCTTTTCTTCAGTTTGGTGTCCATCAGTTCCCACATACTTGACCAAAACTTTCCCACAAATCGGGTGTCTCGGTCAGATATAATGGAAGTGGGTATTCCAAAATGAACCCATACATGTTGAAAGAACAATTTTGCAGTTTGTTCAGCTGTAATTTGTTTATTACAAGGTACCAAAATACACATTTTGTTGAACCTATCCACAACAACATACAGATAATCATGACCTTTCCTAGACTCAGGCAATCCTCCAACAAAATCCATGGAAACACTTTCCTAAGGATGAGAAGGAACTGGTAATGGAGTGTACAAGGCTAGTTTCCTAGTGCTGGGCTTGCTTTTAGCACACATAGTACACCCTCTTACATATATAGAAACTGTCTTGTTCATTTTTGGCCAATAACAAAATCTTTGCAGCTGTGCAACTGTTTTACTTACCCCAAAGTGACCTAATATTAGAGAAATGTGTGCTTCTCGAATTATCTTCACTCTTTCAGTTTGTGGGATGCATAGCTTCCCACAATGATATAAGAGTCGATCCTTTACATGATAATCCAGTTCTTCTATTCGTTTGCCTTGACTTAAAGTTGCATATACATCTTTAAAGTCTATATCTTGAGCATATTATTCAATGTAGCTCTCATGTAACACATAATTATGCTTAAGTATAGTAGATGCATTTATAATGGGTCTAGATAACATATCTGCAACTTTATTGTGTATGCCCTTTTTCTATCTGATGACTAAATGAAACTGTTGTAGAAAACCCATCCATCTATAGTGTCTTGATTGTTGCAACTTAGTTTGGGAGTGTAGATATTGAAGTGGTTGATGATCAATATGTATAATTGTCTCTTTGCCCATTAAGTAATGTTTCCACTTTTTCATACTTTGTACTAATGCATACAATTCTTTATCATATGTGGGATAGTTAACTACTGCAGAATTAAATGTCTTAGAATGATAACATATGGGTTTATTGTGTTGTGTCAACACTGCTCCCATGGCATAGTCATTGGCATCTGTTTGGATCTCAAATGGTCTTTGAAGATCAGGCAGTGCTAGTACGAGTGTAGTACTAATCTTTTCTTTTAAGGTGTCGAAGGCTTTCTGCTGTTTGCCTCCCCATTGAAACACCTTGTTCAATCTTGTTAAAGCATGTAAGGGAGTTGCAATTAAGGAAAAATTAGAAATGAACTTTCTCTAATATTGTGTTGCTCCTAAGAAGCTCCTAACTTCTGTAGCAGATTTGGGTTTAGGCCAGTTTACAATGACTGCCACCTTAGAGGGATCTATCTTTAATTCACCACCCCCTACTATATGTCTCAGATAATTCAAAGATGTTTTGCCAAATTCACATTTTGAGAGTTTAACATAAAGTTTTTCTCTTTTCAAAACATCTAGTGTCTGCTTAACATGCTTTAAATGTTCTTCCCATGTTTTGCTAAATATCAGAATGTCATCCAAATATACAATAACAAAATCATCAAGAAAAGGTCTGAGTACATCATTCATTATTCTCATGAAAGTAGCAGGAGCATTAGTTAAGAAAAAAGGCATAACCAACCACTCATACAATTCCTACTTTGTTTTGAAAGCAGTCTTCCACGCATCTTGTTCTACCACTCTGACCCGATGATATCCACTATGCAAGTCTAACTTGGAAAAATAAACAGCTTCTTTCAATTGATCTAATAGATCATCTATGCGAGGAAGGGGATAACGATTTTTGATTGTTATCTTATTCAGTGCTCGGTAATCAATGCACATTCTCCACGAGCCATCTTTCTTCCTCACCAAAACAATTGGATATCCACATGGTGATGTGCTAGGTCTGATGAACCCCTTCTCGAGCAACACCTGCACCTGCTTCTTGATTTCTGCATTCTCTAAAGCGGACAACCTGTACATTCCAATGTTAGGCAATGGAGCATCTTGCTGCAAATTAATTTCATGCACTATTTCCTTTTTGGGTGGCAGACCTTTAGGTTCTTGAAACAAGATATCATACTCTGAAACAACTTTTTCTAAATCAACTTGTTGTTTAGCATCACAACGCTCAAATACATTGGTTTTATTAGGTTTCTTTTCCTTTACAACCACCAGTAAAAATTGTTTGCATGAATTTATCATTCGTTTCATCTGCCTTGAATTTATGAGAGTATAATTATTTTTGAGCTTATGAGCTCTTATAAAGTATTAGATTCCATCTTTAAAAGTAGATACTTGTTCTCAGCTCTATAGAAAATAGCTTTTCTGTCATACAAGTAAGGACTTCCTAAAACAATTCCACATATATCCAAGGGAATTATGTCTAACTCAACCTCATCTACAAACGTTGACCCAAAAGAAAACTTGAGTTTGCATTGTCTAGTCACTTATAGTTGTGCTTTATCACTTAACTATCCTAATGGGTATGGTTTCTTGTGAGGTGTAGTCAGTAATCCCAACTTCTTTGCAATTGCTTCAGAAATTAAATTTACTTGTGAGCCACTATCAAACAAAGTCTCAATCTTTTGATGTTTGAAAATAACTCGAATATGGAAAAGCTCAT
Organism: Pinus taeda; assembly: GCA_000404065.3. Lineage (NCBI taxonomy): Eukaryota > Viridiplantae > Streptophyta > Pinopsida > Pinales > Pinaceae > Pinus > Pinus taeda. The sequence goes on from APFE030126537.1 coordinate 343,366, forward strand.
GTCTTTTTCTCTCATTTTCTTCATCAATAGTATATTGTGCAAAATTACTAGTAAATGCTTCAAAAATCTTACCTTTTATACCTGTGGCTGCAATGGTTGTTTCATCTCCTGAGTTCGACCCCAAATCTTTCTAAATAGCTGCAGAAATCTTCTTCTTCTTGCCCTCGAACTTCTTAGGTCTCAGCTCCGGATGAAGAATCCAACAATGCTCATCATCATGCCCATCCTTCTTACAGTGAGTGCATGAAGACTTGCTTTACTGTGCAGTGTTGGCCTTCCTTGCTTTCCATTTATGTTTTATTTTCTCCTTATTCTTGCTTGCAGTGGGTTGGGATGATCCCCCAACTTCTGGGTTTCCATTCTTTCCTCTAGCTTTTAGATGCGTAGCTTGAACAGATACCTCATCTATACTAGTGGGATTAAACATGAGGATAGTGTGCCTCATGTAGCTGTGTAGACCATCGATGTACTTCAACAAAGTCTCAGGTGAGTCTAATGAGATTCCTAGAATCAAAGCTCTCTTCCTAAATTCTTGGGTGTAACCTTGTACACTTTTCCCTTTCAATTGTCAAAGAGTTTTCCAGCTCATCATGGCTTGTTGCATGTAGGCCAATGGATAGAACTGCTTTTTGATTGCAGAAACAAATTCACTCTAGACAGAAAGAGTCTTACCATGTCTCTTCATGTCAGCTTAGGTCCTGCCTTCCCACCAAACCAAGGCAGTGCCTCCAAGGCGTAGGCTGGCCAGCTGAATCTTGCTCTTGTCTGAATCAATACTCTACAATAAACATCAATTTGTCTGATCCAATTGTCCAGCTTTTCTGCATTCAACTCTCCATCATATATTGGTAAATCAAATTTAACATCTAGTTTAATCAAAGATGTCTTCTTTTTATGTTCAGGGCTATTAGGAGGTGTGAGAAAGATTTCTTCTTTCCCCTTGCCTTTTGAATGGTCATGGAGGAGAGACTCTTCTTCTCCTTTATCTTGTTTGGAGCCTGATGAGTCTTCATGTTTATGTTTTCTAAAGTCCTTATACATCTCCTCTACCATAGACCTTATGGCCAGGAAATTATCTATAAATTGAGGGTCTGGCCCCAGAGAACCTTCCTCCGACATTGTCTTCTAAGGATAGACTCTTCCAATTTCAGGATTAGTTTCAACCAACTCTCCTTCTCCTAATTTGAGCTTTGATCTAGTTAGCATTCAATAGCTAAATCCAACACAAGCTTGTCTTACCTTAACAACCTATAGCTCTGATACCACTTGATCTGAAAATCACTTATGTATGATCTCAGTTAATTAATGTAGGTATTACAGACTCATGTGCTGGGATATGCCTATGTTATTTTAAGCAACGGATCGATAAGATTATGAAATACACAAGCAATTGGAAAACAATAAGAGAAACACAACAAGCAAATGCAAAACACAACAATTTAATAAGGAGTTCACCCAATCCTCCTGGGCTACGTCTCTTGGTCTAGCTTTCAATGGTGGCCTTCTTTATTGTGTCTTTAAGCAGAGTTTTTACAATGAGGAGCTCAATTTGAATCTCCTATTACAGATGATGCTTATTAGAGTGGTACTTGGATTCCCCAAGCCACTAGAGTACATAGACTCCCCCTTACCAAGTCTCGACCTCAACTAGTCTTAATGGGATGAGTCCAATTTGGTACTCTGTTCCCGACAGATATCCTCACAGGGATTGCTTGAACCTCTCAAGCCTTCTTGGTTCTGTCTGCTCGATGTTTCCTTAGCTCTACAGGTCAGCTCGACTTCTCTGTTCTCTGCTTCTTGCTTCACTCTCTATTCTGTCTCCTCTGTCTCCCTCTGTTCTCTGCCTATTTGTGGTTTAAAGCCAATCTGTCCCTTGACTGTTCGCTTCCTCTTCCGTCTCTTCAGATCGCCTGCCTCTGTCTGCTGGAATTCCCTACTTCTGTTTCATCGCCACTGTGTAACATTTCACAGAGAGGTGGCCACTTTTCTCCTTACGAACTGAGCGCCAACTCTTCCTCGAATGGTCATTATTTTGGTTATTCTGTGAAATGATTCATCCGCCAGCTCAACGGTCATGTCAGACCCCAAATTTCATATGCCTCAGCCTATTCTTCCGTCAAATCCGGTCTCCCATTGGGTGCAATCTCTGTCGTTCCATCTGGGGCCTCCAAATCCTATGGTCATCGCTTTTATCGCACGGGTGACTTGCTCGACCATTACCCTTCGATGAGAGCGGTTTTCTCTCTCATCCCCCGGACACACGTCATTCAATGTATGGCATCGCTTGGTCTTCTGCCAAACTCGCTTCCCGCCCAAAATGCCTTCGATATTCCACCGGTTTTGGAGCGCGGGACCCGCTTGTCAGTTTTGGCGCTTTTCCCGTGGTTTTCCCTATTTTTCACATGACCAGGTGCCGAGGCTTTTCCTTCTTTGAGGTTTTTATCTTGCGATACGCGATTAGAAATGGTTTGCGCCACTACGCTGTCTCCATGGGCCAACAGTCAGCGCGCTTTGACCGAGGATCCTTGTTGTTCTGTGCTGGCTACGACTGCCACTGTCCAGAGGTCCCACCTGATAGCTCATTGTTCATAAGATTTTGGAGTTTGACATAATTTGAAATAGTCATAGAAACTCTGATAATTTTCAAGGATCTAATTCAGATCACACATGCATGCAACCACCTCCCAAGACCAAAGATCATTGAAGACCCTACATCATCAAGCTATGTGGAAGAGAGGAGAAAGTGCATCCAAGAACACATCTATCACTTAGCAACAACAACGGCTTGACATTGCCACCTTAGCAAGTTAATCTTTGTCAGTAGTGTCATGTCAAGTCATGTCATGAGTTGTCAAAGGCCACATCACTATTATGGGCCATGTCTATCGTAAATCAAATGTAATGTAAAGTGGAAGTCCAATGGACACACATGAATATGAAGAGTCATGTCAGTTGAAAAGTCATAGGAAGTTGAATAGTCATGAGGGTAGTCGAAGAGTCACAAGGGTCAAGCATCACCCTTGGTTAGATATACCCCTCATTGTATGAGAAAAGGAATTTTCACCTTACCTCCTCCCACAAAACATAGAGTTTTTCAGTCTGTTCTCTGAGGAGTGAGCAGTGGCTCCAATGTCCCACTACTGGGGGTAGTGATGTATGGTGTACATATGTGTCTTGGAACTTTTTCTTAATATAGAAACTTGTTAAGGCCAACTTGTTTTGTAGATGTTTGTAAGACTATTCTTTCAACATTTCTAATTCATGTTTGTTTCAAATGTACTAAGATAATTGATTTATTTTGGTCGTTTTAGTGCTTACCTTGTTGGGAATGTGTTGTATTGGTTATCATTGTTGTCTCATCCTTGTAGACTACTCTATAGGATACTAGATGGACCTTCCTTGTTTACTGGTTATAACGTCTGTCACACCAGTTGTGGACTACTCTGTTGGATGGTGGACGGGTCTTCCCATGTAATTAGGTTTTAACAACTGTCACATCTACTATGGACTATTTTGATGGATTCTCGATAGACCTTTCTAGTTTGTGTGTGTCTCTTCCTGGGTGGTACTATTACCTCTCACTTAGAGGCTCACTTTACTCTCCCCCTTTTACAGTAAAAGAACCTAGACACAGTTATATTACGCACTCACCAAGCACGCTCACCTCGCTTTTTGAAGACACCAGTGTAACACTCTCATATGCTAAACAACAAGAGCTAAGGAAACTCTCTAAGTAAATGGAAACCAAGTCATCATACTGGATGGGACTCCTACACCAAATGGTGTGAGGTCTAATTGCATACTGGGGAGATCCCGTGAATGTTGGCGGATCCAACACCATCAACATTTATGGTGCTAGAAGGAGGGCCAACTGACAGGTTGTGCCCGTATAAGCTGGTTTGAATCTCTTATTTAAAATGGCTCTTCCCAAAATCACAATCCCAGGATGTTTTTCTAAAGAGCTTAATTGTACCATCCTCGTGGAAGTTATTCATGACTTGTCCAAGTTGAAGCTCAATGGTGAGGGTGAATCATCTTTTCGTGTACATCTAATTCAAGTTATGACTTTTTGCCAATGTCACTAAATAGAGTCTGAAGATGTCTAGGCTATATTACTCACCCTCACATTCAAAGGTCGTGTTAAACAATGGTGTCATACATTACCAGTTGCTTCTATCAATTCATTCGGTCAACTTGTTGAGATGATGGTTAAAGCTTTCAATAAGTATAGCTACTAGGATGTTTATGAAAGAATCTGTCATTTAAGAATGGAGCCTGACAAATCATTTGAGGATTTTGTGGATCAGTTCCATCACCTCTGTTGCGAAATTCCTAAAGAAAAAATAATTCAACCTGGATTTCTTGAGACTGTTGGGTTGTGTTATATCCTTTCCACATAGTTAATAGGGGGTTTGAAGGGCACCTCTAACCCCACTTTATGGGGTCCAGGGCAGCACCCCGAAAAATTTTGGTTTTGGACCCTATGTTAGGTTGGGCGGACCCACCTATGGTTTTGTGCATGATTTTCACACATGTTTTTTGGACGTGATGGTTTTCAGTCCATGGTATTGGATGCGAGGGTTTTCAGTCCATGGTATTGGATGCGATGGTTTTCGGTCCATGGTATTGTATGCTTCAGCATGTATAAATATGTATTGTAACATTGAAAGGAACATAATGAAAAATCAAGCTGGCAGTCCCGATTTTGGGATCCAGGGGAAAATCTCTGTGTATATGTGTTTTATGTGGTATGCTCTCGCATTGTTTATTTCCCGTGTTTTAGAATTCGTATTCAGGTAATTTCTGTATGGGGTTAAAACCTACAAAGACAAGAGTTTAAACACTTGGTTCGTGTTTCCCAATATGGCGAACCTCCTGTTTTCCCTTCCTCCCCAACTCTTGTAGATTATGAGGCACCTCAGATTGTAGAGGAGGAACCCATTGCCTCCTTTGTTCCTTGTCCTCCTCCTTTTCCTGTCCCGATGTGGGTGCCTCCTTGCGATGATCATGAAACTGGGAAATATGCGAATCAAATCTCTAGTCCATCCTCTCATTCGTCTCTTGCTTCAATGGAGGGAATTCCAGAGTGGCTCATGAAGCGTATGATGAAGACTCACTCCTCCATTCTGCAAGAGGATGTCACCGATCACAACTCTAATCTCAAGGCTGATCTAGATTTATGTTATCCTCTATCTTCTTCACCTCATGTCTCCTTGAACCATGAATCACTTGATCAATCTGCTTCACCAGCAAGATTTTCACATTCACTTGATTCTCAGGTTTCTAGCTCAAATTGTGATCAGGTGCAAGGCAATCACATTATGTAGGTAGAGGAGCAGAAAGGTGAGGACATTATCAATTTTCCCTCGCTGTTTTAGAATTTTCCACATCAAAATAATGAGTTTCCATTCTTGAATGATTCTCAATCTTCTAATCTCGGTGGAAAATCCAGTACAATCAATTATTTCAATCAACCCCCAACCTTGGGTGATAGTCATCCCAATGATGATAACTTTATTTCTGTATGTCGTGACGAGCGCCCAAGCACGTCGTGTGATCTTCCGGTTTCTCATGAAAATTTTAATCTAGATCTAGAATCTGCTTCCATCAAAGAAGATGTTCCTATCGAAACTTCCCCTTCACCTCACGTTCCCTTGTGTCCTACCATTCGCAACACATCTACATGTGGCGAAGATACTCCATGTTCTCTTGCTTCTTCATCCGATGAACTATCTCTACTTCTGCATGAAGACAACTGCTTTGGATTTAAACAGGAACGCAAAAAATTATAGATATAACCATAAATACAAAGATGCAGTAGAAATAGCACTTCATTTCAGTAATATCAAATACTGGAATATGCTTACAAACATAATGGAAATAAGACTAGCTCAGGTGACGGTAACTTATCTCTGAGAAGAGATGTGACAGCTACATGCCTCTGAACTGAGTTACAATGAGGCTCAAGGGCCTTTTTATTGTTGAACAATAAGGGAAAACCCTAGACAACCAAAACCCTAACCTAAGGAAATGTAACACCAAGAGTTTATGGGCCCCATTGGGGTTAGTTGGGCAGCCAACTTCCTGGGGTTGTAACTTGGTCATACTATCTTCATTTGATGCATATGATACCTTGTTGGAATGATCTCTCCGAGGACTACAACTGCTGACACAATTTCCATTGCAACCATTCCAACAATTTTGCAAAAAAAAACATTGTTGAAAACAGATCTGAAAGTTCAGGACCCAAAAAGCTGCCAAAAATAGTAAATTGTGCTATAATTAAGGAAACAGATGAAAATGCATGGGGGATCTAGGTGGAATAGGTGGGTGGCTACCAATATCCACTTGGAACATTCCTACTCCCTTAGGAAGCAATGGTCCCCATTGCGTGCAGAGCCTCCATCAGGTGAGGAAAATTCTGTTGAACCTAGTCCCTGGTGAGATGTTCTGCAATCTATGATGTGTCCAGTAATGGTGGGAAGTATGATCGAGGGTGGCCCACAATGAACACTCGTTGCAAGCCAATGAATGGAGGAATGTTGTTCTCCAAAGAATTGTTTCCGATAGCCTTGGTAATGGTGTAAGGACCATATTGGAGTGGTCTAAGTTTCTGATGGGCTCTTGTAAGATGTTCTTTCTGCAAATGCAACCAGACTTTGTCACCCATCTGAAACTTATGTGGCACCCGATGTTGATCATGTCACTGCTTGTACTTGGAATTTTCCACAATGGAGCAACGATATATCGGCCTGTTGGATATAGGTGCTCTGGGAGTCAGATCAAACAAATGCTTGACCTGATAGTGCAACGATACCCTTGTGGGTGAGGAGAAGATGTCCCTGTATTCTTCCATGATCCTATCCACCTGCTTATACTACGTGGAGGAACCCTTCCCGGGGACCATGGATGTGGCTATGATCTCCCCCTTACTTTGAAAGCAAACCAGAAAGAAAATAAATTTCCTAGTTTGGGAGATGATCTTACTGCATTTCTTGGCAAAGATCAAAGAGGTGGTGATAGGTGGGGCTACCTCTAGTATCCTATATAACGTATTACCCAAAGAAATAATAACAAAGTAAGGTCTAGACTCATATACAACATGTCACTTCCACAAGTATGGTTGTCCTAAATCACAAATATCGAGAGGAGAAACATCACACAATACCTCATATGTGAAGGGCTTGATACTGTAGGGAAGGCGACACTACTGGCTAACTCAGAGATCTCGTCCTTGGTGAAGCCACATGCTGTTGTACGACTGTGGGTGTGGTATGTTTAGTAGGCCCAACCGCTTCACGACATCTGCTGAAATTAAGTTCTTTTAGCTACCACTGTCGACAATGAATTGCAACGGCGAACCCTTTACCCACATTTGTGAGTGGAAAAGACGCTACCCCTCCTCTGGATATTCAAGCTCATTCTCTTAGATCTTGGCAGTGGCAATAGTGGTTTTGGGATCCACATCAATAATCTACTTCCCTTTGTCATTTCTCTTGTTGGGTTCTAACTAAGGATCAGAACATGCATCTGATTTTGAAGCCTTCAACTCGGCCACCAGCGACTGCTTGGTCCGACAGTCACTTGTGTTGTGAGTGGGGCTCTTATGGAACTCACACCACTTTCTTGTGTCCTTCTTTGACTTCATGGTGGCGTTCTTTTCTTGTAGCTCGACAAGTTTTCTTCGATCACCCTGCCTTGGCTTTGTCCTTTGTTCTTCGGATTTGCAAATCCAAAGTCTCGCTTCTTTTGTTTAAACTTATGCTCGATCTTGACAGCGTATCGGTACGTCGTACCAAGTGAGGATCTGTCCAGGAAATCCATATCATCCTGGATGTACCTGTGTAGGCAGCTGTGGTATTTGAGTACCAAATGCCACTTAGAAACCTTGATACCAAACTTTGTGCAGAGGGTATTAAAAATATTGGTAAACTCTGGCACGTATTGGTCCCTTCCCTTCCACAGAGTGCTCCACTTTATATATTTATCCTCATAGCTTCCGACAGGGTATTATTGCTCCTTTATGGCATCCCAAAATGAATTTCAAGTGGGTATGACTGAAAACAATGAGGTCATACTTTCATCCTTCTACTCGCAGTAGGTTTCCCACCAATCCTTAGCGTGGGGGGCGACTTTGAGAAGTGAAAAAGTGATATTTTCTCAGCTAGAAAAATCATGAACAGAAAAATATCCTTTTAGCAGATTTAACCATTTATCTATGACATCCGCATCTATTTCACCTTCAAATATGGGGATGTCAAAATTAACTTGTACCTTAAAGGGTGTGGCACTTCCAGAGTAGCTTCTGGAAGTAGATGCGTCGCCCCTGGGTAGACACTGAAGGATCTGGGCAAAGTTGTCCATCATCACATTCCTTTGTCGCTCGAGGGCTTCTTCAAGAAAGATTTCGATAGGATCTCTTGCCCCCTTGTCTTTCTTTTCATTTTCCATGGGAGGCTATCGGGATTTGCAAGGCTGATTTTCCAAAGGTTCAACCAGACCGAGCCCTAACTCTTTATATCTTGACCTTGTTGGGGACATGCAAAGAAACACAGAGAAAGAGCAGACACGCTCTAATACCACTGGTCCGGATTTAAACATGAATGAAACAAAATACACATATAACCATAACTACAAATATGCAGTAGAAATAACACTTCATTTCATTAATATCAAATACTGGAATATGCTTACAAACATAATGGAAATAAGACTAGCTCGGGCGATGGTAACTTATCTTTGAGAAGAGATGTGGTGGCTACATGCCTTTGAACCGAGTTACAATGAGGCTCAAGGGTATTTTTATTATTGAACAATAAGGGAAAACCCTAAACAACCAAAACCCTAACGTGAGGAGATGTAACACCAAGAGTTTTTGGGCCCCGTTGGGGTTAGTTGGGCAACCAAATTCTTGGGGTTGTAAGTTGGTCATATTATCTTCGTTTGACGCATATGATACCCTGTTAATGTGATTGCCATAATAATCATGTGTTGAATTTTTCCCTACCGGCCAAAAAAAAAAAAAAAAAAAGTCGTTTAGGGCCTCAAAACGACTCTGGAAGTTTAGGACCCGAAAAACCGCCAAAAATAGTAAAATGTGCTATAATTAAGGAAACAGATGAAATTTACTGGGGGGTCTCGGTGGAATAGGTGGGTGGCTACCAATATCCACCTCGATCAATAACTCCTCAAATCAACTTGCTCATGAGATCTCACAAATTCATTTATCTTTGAATGCACCATCAGAAGAGTCTCTTTAATCAAGCAATCTGATTGTTGTTGAAGCTGAAAAATCTAGTGAAACCTGTGATAGAGATGGCTGTCATTCGGAGAGAAGTTTTGAAATCAGCAACAACAACCACCCTCAAACTATTTACGGTCTGGTTCAAGATTCAAAAATGCAATTTTACAATTCTGGAAAGTTCAGGGGCCTGTCAGGGAGTCGGGGCACTTCAACTTCTGTTTATGGTTATGTCAGGATCTCGTGACTCTGGTAAGCCCCCGAACTAAATCAGATATGGTTTCTCTTTCACAATCCGTCTATCGGCATGGTTTCATTCGATGTGGGTTCCCGTGTCAAAAATGTTTGGTACTCTGGGTGTGATGTCTCAAATTTTCAAAATTTCACTTGTGACCAAATCCACAAATCTATTATAGTTCATTTGTCTTCATGAAAACCTCTCGCATCAAACTCAGGTTGGGAATGTCCGTATATCACGAAGTCATGTAATTGTGAATTTGATCATCTTAAAGACTATCTTTTCCCACAATCATACTTATCAAATTTTTCCCTCAATAGTCAGCTCCTTAGACTCCTTACGAATCTTGTATTGCAAATTTGTCGTCTCATCACACCAGAAATATCCCTGTGTGATGATGAATGAAAAAGTTGTCACATGGATCAAGCACTTCTCCATTCACCATGCCTCAACTGGCCTCATGCATTCGTGGTGCTAACATCCCTTTTAAACTCTTTTGATTACTATGATGCTTGTACAATTTTTCACTAGTTGCAGGAAGGTGGTCCATCATGTCTGGCTCGTAAAGAACTTGGTCCTATTATTTAGAGCATTCAAAAGATTTTTCAAATGGATTTTCTTTGTTCATTTCAAATTGGGAATCCGATGTTTCAATCATCTCATATGACCAATTCTCTATCTTGGGTGACTGTGATTCAACTTATCATTTTCCCATGAGCACATCCAATGACATTTGCTTCACACTCTCCGATCTTCATTGTTTAACACCTCTCTCTTCAGATTTATATCAAGTAGGTGAGGCACTTTAACATTCGTTGATGGTTATGGCAGGTCCTCACTGTCTTGGCATGACTGCTGAGAATGATCAGATCCATTTTCCGATACGAGATTCCCATCGTGATCCCATATATTGTATAAAATATTCATCCTTTCAAAGATCACGAGGATTTCAAGACGACCATCATGAATTTTATGATATAAGTGTTGAATGGTTGGAACAATCTTACTTGGAAAGCTCTATTGCAGGCAACAAGTTTCAATCCTTCCTCGCGCTTGCTAAGAAACTCAGTGTAGATTAGCACACATCCGTAAGAGGCTTATGAGGTTTGTTAAAGAATGGTATTCATAAAAAAGGTAAGCATGTGGATTGGGTAAATGTAGTGGTTGTGACACATCTTTCTTCCCACAGGCAAGACCTTTCTTCCCTTGTGCAAGTATTTCAAGTTTTCATATTTTATGTTGCACAACACTTTTTATCTATTTTAATCGTTCATATCTTTGTGGATGTAGTGATGAGCCTAGTTATTGCAACAATAATGCTGCAACTCCTAGGGCTACCAGCTTTACTTATCAACCTGAGGTTCATACAAACTTGGAGGTGACAGTGCTATATGCACAGGTAGAAGTGAAGGTCCTGCCTGTTGTCATTGTTTGTCTAGCAAGAGGCCCCAGGGGTTCCAAGCCAAACTTCTATAGGGTCAGAAGAAGCTTAATTATTTGATGGAAGGAGAGCAAACCTAGTCTAAGAGAGAGCTACTCTACTACAATAATGAAGAAAACAACATGAAATGCTAAACTTACACCATAACCTAACTAACCAATTAAACAACTATGCTAAGCAGAATTGCTAAATTAACACTAACCTAATGCTAATTATCTAAGTTGTAGAAGTAAAGAGCATCAAAACTAGACTAAGGTGTAACAAAGAAACTTAGGCTAAATCGAGGTTCAAGTGGAAAAAGCAATTGGAGGTCAAAATTAGTGAAAGGGGGATGTGAGGGAGCAACAATGCATAAGAACCATTGGATCAGTCGGGTGAAAGGAAAATGAATGACGAAGATTGGATCGTAGGAGGTTATGTAGATAGATGGGCGAACATGGTTAATGAACACGATGAATGATGGATATCATATCGCGCGGGTTAAGTCAAGGGATGGATAGACAAGGCTAACAAAGGAGATGAATGGCCAAGATCTAATCATGGGGGTGAAGTCAAGAGATAGACGGACAAGGCTAACATGAGCGATGGACGACTGAGATCTTATTGTGCAAGTGAAGTCAAGAGATGGATAACGAAAATCATATCGCAGGGAAAAGAAACATGCGGAAATGAGGGAGCGAGTTTTTAAGGCGGTAAGTAGTTTCTCGTGCGCCCTTCAGGTTGTAAGAAGTTTTTAGAAATTTCATGCGATTAGCCTTACTACGTGACACGTAGCACGAGAAAACCACTTTTCTCATGTTCTCTCAGGTAGATAAGACTCATGCACTAATCTACGTGAGATTGCACGATAGCTGTTGGATCAGGCCCGACTGGTCAACGGTGGAGATGAGGCAAGCTAGTTGGCGATCGGGTGAAGCGACAACCGTCGGATCAGGCAAGGCAAATTGACGATAGGGGTTTAAAGCGCCTAAAGGTGTGGAGGTGACGCGATGGCCGTCGAAACAGGCGAGGCAGATCGATGGTGGGGACTTAAAGTTCATAAAGTGTGTGGTGGACTCCACGCGAAGCAGCAGTTGGAGAAAATAGTGAACCAAACGGTGAATGTGAAGGTTTGTTGGTGATAGGATGACAATGAAGCGATGCATGAGGAAAGCACTGGAGGCGGTTTCAAATGAAGATGACAGAGAGAACCAGTGTAGGTGAACAAACAACTGCTTGAAACAACGAAATCCATAGCCCATGCGAGAACCAAAGACCTGTGTTTTTGGGGCTTCTGAAGGGTCTCTGCCTCAAGTAATGGCCCCAGAGGGAGGAGATGAAGTCGAGACACCTGTGCACAACCTGATAGTAATATTTTCCTCTAACTAACCCATGAATTAAAAAAAAAAACACAAATGGAAGTAAACTTAAAGCCAATGCATCTACTAAAGCAAATGAACAGAAACAGGAAGTTATTCAAACAAATGAACAGAACTAGAAAGCTACTTAAACAAATGAATTAGAACCAGAAAACTACTTAAGCAAATAAACAGAACACAACTCTTATGTTAGCAGATATGTACAATGAAGAGGAGCTTTGGCTGCTTGGGTCAGGCCCTAACCCAAGAGCTTCAACCCTCAGAGTTAACTCAAAGCTGGCTTAAACATAACTCATTCTTATTAGAAAAACCATGGATTACATAGAAAATTGTCACAAGTATTTGCAGCTTAGAAATAAAATAGAGTTTTACAATAGAAGTCTGAATCCTAATGAGGTCTTAAGCCTCTCTACTTATACATCTGATAAACTGGTTTATGTCACTTTCACTTGCTTGGTTGTTTTCTAGTCTTCAAAGTGATGGTTGTTTGCACTCCGATGATGGAGGAATATTCGAATTGAGGGGTCGTAAATGAGGAGGATTTACCTCCTATAATTACTCTCCCTTGTCCCATTCGAGTTTTGACCAAGGTATTTTCTATAGTTCCTTGCTTTTATCCTTTATGCCTGCATTTTTCCTTGCTTTTATCCTTTATTCCTGCATTGCATGCACTTTAGATCACAAAGCCAAATATCCAACTCTAACTCATTTCATAAACAAAATATAATCAAAAGTATGCAATAAGTTGTGAGAATAGTTGGTTTGACTAAGCTAGGAGGTGAATTAAGGCTAATTAAGGCCCATATAATTACTCAATGATGAGGCTCATCATGTAGGTCGGGAGAAATCACGATGCCTTCACTAGAAATTTCATTTTACGTGACCATGACCTTCTAGATGTTAGGATAGGGTAGGATTAGCTGCATCTTAGTTTTCCCTTCCTTGCACTCATTCCCTGTAATTCATCCTAGTTATCTTATTATGGTTTTACATCTCGTTTGCTTGAGTTATTTTGTTCTCTTGCCTTTTGATTTTGTTTCCCGGCTCTATGTCTTCTTTCCTTTTGATTTGATTTCTTCCTTATTGAGTTTTCCTTTCGTTTCCACTATGCGAATAAGTGTTGTGCCTGGACCTACTTGGCTTCCAAGTGTGTATGTGTGTGAAGTTCAAAGATTCTTGTGACACTTCAACATTTGGCCAGTCCTGTGTCCGGCTTCCTTGTAATTGGTTGTATCTTTTGGCTGATGAAGTTCCGACGGAAAATACAATCCGTCTGTAAGGAGAGCTTTTTCCCAACCATGAACCTGTGTCCAGTCTGGGAGCCTCATGCCTATACTAAATTTTATGTTTTGGTGTTTTTAAGCTTATCCAACTCGTAGAAATGGAGAAGGGTAAACATCTAAACGAGCAAACCTAAATAAGAGGTCTTTATATGCTTCTATGAAGGAACAACCTCTCCAACTTTCAATAAATCAGGATCCCTCTTCCACCCCAAAAATAAATAAGTGTCAATGCACAGTTATCTTTAAAGATAACAAAGGTGAAAGAAGAGAAAGGCTTCTTGTGCACAAAGGTGAAGCATGCAACTCCACCGGGGTACTGTCTAGGCTCGCTGGCAATGGAGTAATGCTTGTGTTCATGCTTGAAACCGTCGAGGTAATGTCCAGGCTTGATGGCAGCAGAGCAACACCAAAGAGGAAAAACTATACTCTGAAACTCTTAAGCTCATGAGCTAAACTACCCTTCCCAATTCGAAACACTGTGATCTGGATGAATCTTATGTTGTGTTCAAACTGAGAAGGTACAAAAGGGACCATGTCTACCCATGGGGTAAGTGGGGAACCAAAGTAATTGGCACGATGAATCAATACTCCTTGTAGGACCAAGGCCCTGCACTAAAATGAACCAAGGCAGAGAAGCTGGTATTCAACCAGTGTGTCACCAAGTGTTGTAACGGCTACAATAGCCTCCAAAATTTTGGCCTACATCTAAATTTCAGAGCCTACTATGGATCTTGTTATCGATCATTCCTTAGTCACTTACAGGTAAGCTGATGATCTCAAGCTTGCCTCACACACTTAGCCATTTTCCTAAAAAGTACTTCCAATGAGACATCTCTTTTTTATCGGACCTTGATTGAGTTGCACACTGTGCAGTCTCATATCTCAGTGATGTTGCACTGGTGCCTGGAACTACGCAGTGCATAGTCATTGTCCCAAAGACAGTTTCACTGTGCAATTCCATAGTTGAGCAGCCTACCTTCCTTCCCAGAATTGCGCAGAAGCTGCCTCAAGCCTGACCTGAACTACACATTTCACAAAATCAGTCATCAAGCCTCCTCCCTCCCTATTGTAACCCCACAATGTCAGAGAACCCAACCCGCTTTACCTCCAATAACTACGTAGATTTGTCCCCCAGTGTTCTCCCTCAGCCGGGACTTACTCATCTCAAGAATGATGGAGATTTGTCCTCTCTAGTCCCTCTGTTGCTCAGTCCTACCTTCCCTCAGACCTGCATCCCAGGGTCTCACCTTGCAACTGCCACTGATGATCTCAACTGCGCAATCCTACCTCCCAGTGGTCTGTGTGCAATTTTTCCCAGCAGTGAATACTGTGCTTGGGAGTTCCTCAACCAAGCCTGAGTTGTGCTCTACATAGTATCAGTGACCAGTCTCCCTCCTTGTCACATGGAACTGCACAATGTGCAGTTTCTAGGCCCCCTTCACAACTTGTCATCCGTCCCCGGCCCAATCCATTGATAACAGTGCATCATCTTAGACTAGGGAGTTTTTGGATTTGATGTGGTCCCATCATGAGTGAATTGCAGGAACAAGTAAATTCTTAGATCATGGTGAGATGATGAAGAAGGAGAAGGAGGAGCGAACATGCTAGAAGACTCACTTACAACTGGACGGAGAAAGAAGCTTATCAAGCACAGGCAAAGGTAACACATGCATGCAACCACCTCCCGAGACCAAAGATCATTGAAGACGCTACATCATCAAGCTATGTAAAGGAGAAGAGAAAGTTCATACAAGAACACATCTACCACTTAGCTACAACATCGGCTTGACATTGCCACCTCAGAAAGGTAGTCTATGTTAGCAATGTCATGTCAAGTCATGTCATGAGTTGTCAAAGGCCACATTAATATTATGGGCCATGTCTATTGTAAAGCAAATGTAATGTAAAGTGGAAGTCCAATGGACACACATGAATATGAAGAGTCATGTCAGTTAAAAAGTCATAGGAAGTTGAACAATCATGAGGATAATCGAAGAGTCACAAGGGTCAAGCATTACCCTTGGTTATATATACCCCCTCATTGTATGAGAGAATTTTCACCTTGGCTACTCCCATGAAGCATAGAGAGTTATTTGTTAGTTCTTTAAGGAGTGAGGAGTGGCACAAATTTTTCACCTTGTCTCCTCCCATGAAGCATAGAGAGTTTTTCAGTCAGTTCTTTGAGGAGCGAGGAGTGGCTCCAATGTCCCACTATTGGGGCTAGTGATGTATGGTGTACATATGTGTCTTGGAACTTTTGCTTAATATAAAATCCTGTTAAGGCCAACATGTTTTCATGCATGTGTTGTAGATGTTTGTAAGACTATTCTTTCAACATTTGTAATTCATGTTTGTTTCACATGTACTAAGATAGTTAAACTATTTTGGTTGTTTTAGTACTTACCTTGTTGGGAATGTGTTGTATTGGTTATTACTGATGTCTCATCCTTGTGGACTACTCTGTAGGAGACTAGACAAACCTTCCTTTTTTAATGGTTATAATGACTGTCACATCCATTATGGACTACTCTGTTGGATGGTGGACAGGTCTTCCCTTGTACTTCGGGTTTAACGACTGTTGCATCCATTGTGGACTATTTCGTTGGATTCTTGATAGGCCTTTCTACTTCGTGTGTGTGTCTTTTTGGGAAGTACTATTACCTCTCACTTATAGGCTCACTTTACTCTCCCCCTTTTGCAGTAAGAAAACCTAGACACAGTTACATTACGCACTCGCCCGACACACTCACCTTCCTTTTTAAAGACACCAGTGTAACACTCTCATATGCTGAACAACAAGAGCTAAGGAAAATCTCCAAGTAAATGGAAACTAGGCCATCGTACCGGATGGGACTCCTACGCCAAAAAATGTGAGGTCTAATTGGGACTTCATAACAGGGAGATCTCCCTGAATGTTGGCGGATTCAACACCGTAAATAGGTGAGAACAGGTAAATAATAAACAACACAAGGATCGTCCATCTCTTAGTTATTGGGTACAAGGATCGCTAGAAACAAGTCAATTTTCCCGGATCAACTCACTTCCCAAGACATAGTGGTTGCCACGTTCTAGCCATCCTCTCACTCTTTCCTTCTTTGTATTATATCCACGATCCACCTATTGTTTTGGATGAAGGTATTAATCCATCAATTCCATGGGTTTACTTTGATGAGGCTGCCCTAATAATTGGTGATTGTGGAGGAGGGTTTGTCCTTTTCTTATAGGAACAACATTCTTACAAGCTTTAGATCGGCCTAGGCAGTGGGTCAAATAATTATGTGGAGTTGTTAGCTTTAAAATATCTTTTATTGTTTTCCTTCAAAAAAGGATGTTGATCCTTGTAGATTTTTGGGATTCCATGCTTGTAGTGAATTGGTTCAAGGAGGTTCAGAGATGTCAGAACCATACCTTATTTCCCATCGTTGAAGAAATACACCATATCAAATGTGTTTTTTATCAAGTGTCATGTTGCCACATCTATAGGGAGTAGAACACAACAACAAACTCGCTTTCAAAAGCAGGTGCTTTGCATAATAAAGGAGTTTGGAAAGTCATTGAATAAATAGGCGAGGACGTTCAAGCATACTACCATTGGCCCTTCATAAAAGGTCCACAATAGGCACAACAATTCAAATAATATGAAAATATATTTATGCCTTTTGTTTTTTTGTCATGATCAAAGAGGTTTTATGCATTTTGTTATAATTGTTTATAAGTTGATGATGTGATGTCCTATTTTTTTAATACTTTTTTGGACTATATATATTTGATCATGGGAAAGACAATTATCAATTCCTTCTATTTTTTCCATAGACACGACTATAATAATGCACATAGTTGCATAAGAATAATGAAATGTTTCATTTTACTCATGAAAATTAAGATTTTTTGTCCAAGGAAGAAAAATCAAATGAATCTCAAAAAGATCAATCACGATTGACTTAAACACCTCCTTTTCTATAGAGGTTGTACTTGGAAAAAACTATGATATCTCCTAAATATGATTTCTTAGATGAATTAGAAAACATTTGTGTCAAAATTCCTTTATTGCACACTATAGAATATTACAACTTATCCAAAAATAATGAAGGAATTATGCCTAAAGAAATCATAAAGAAAACAAAAAGATCCACCAACAATACATGTCTTAAGAAAGCTAGCTAGCTTAATGTCAACAAACATTACAACAAAAAAATATGTTGATCTATATGTGCCAATGGCTATAATTCTTATCAATAATATTTCCATTTGTAACAACCCCGTGAAAATTCCATGTAATAAAAGTTAATAAAGGAAAAATAATAACCACGATTGATGGGACACTTATTCAGTTGAATGTTGGGAAAAACATCCTAGTGTGGGTGTTCATTGGTTTATTATGGCTAAGGAAAATTGGCAAAGGCATTGGCTAAGGCTTTGGAAAGGAAAAATGGCATTTTGGCACATTTATGTATGAAAATAATGGAAATTAGGAGAAACGGGAGGTGAAAGGTCACAGGTTGCATGTGAGGAGGAAATGAAGGAAAATAATGGAAAATGAAGGAAATGGAGGCCTCATTAATAAAAAGACTTCTGACGATTAGTACAAAGACTTTTGTCAGTTCAACTTTGGAGTTGTCTCTCTATTCTCTCTCTTTCTCATTCTTGGACACTTAGAGATAGGGGGGTGACAAGGGAGATATGGAGATAAACTGAAGGAGAAAGGAGAGGAGGAATGAAGAGAGAGAGAGAGGGATAGGGGCGAGAGAGGTATAGAAGGGTAAGAGAGGGAGAGGGAGACACAAAGATGGAGGGGGGAGAGAGAGAAGGAAAGAGGGAGGTAGATAGTGCGTGTGTGTGTGTGTGTGTGAGAGAGAGAGAGAGAGAGAGATGGGGGAAGAGAGAGGAGGTAGGAGAGAAAGGGAGAGAGAGTACTTGAGAGAGAGAAGGAGAGAGGGAAGGATAGAGAGATGGAGTTGGAGGGGGAGAGAGGGAGAGAAGAAGAAAAACATAGAGAGTAAGAAGTGGACAAAGAGAGGGAATGACAAGGGAGAGATGGAGAGTGAGTGTGTATGTTTAGGGGTGAGATAAAGAGACAAAGAAGGAGAGATGGAGAGAAAGGGGGAGAGAAGGAGGGATAAGGAGAGAGAAGGAGAGAGGGAGGGATATAATAACATAGTTGAAGAGAGAGAGATAGAGGGAGAGAGTGATTGGGGAAGAGAGAGGATTGGAGGGAAAAGAGAGAGAGAGAGAGAGAGAGAGAGAGAGACGGGGAAGAGAGAGGGAGGTAGGAGATAAAGGGAGAGAGAGGAAGGATGATAGATAGGAATTGAGTGACAGGAGGAGAGTTATGGGGTAAGAGAGTTGACTGGAGGGTAAAGAGAGAGAGACAATGATGGGGGAAGAGAGAGGGAGGTAGGAGAGAAAGGGAGAGAGAGGAAGGATGAGAGACAGGTGGAGAGAGGGAACGAGAGAGGAGGAGAGAGGTAGGGATAGAGAGATGGAGTTGGATGGGGAGAGAGGGAGGGATGAAGAAAGACATAGAGAGTGAGAAGTGGAGAGAGAGAGGGAGTGACAAGGTAGATATGGAGAGAGTGTGTGTATGTTTGGGGTGAGATAAAGAGACAAAGAAGGAGAGATGGAGAGAAGGGGGAGAGAAAGAGAGAGAAGGAAAAAGGGAGGGATACAATAACAAAGTTTGAGGGTGAAGAGAGAGAGAGAGAGAGAGAGAGAGGTGGGAGAGAAAGGGAGAGAGAGGAAGGAAGAGAGAGGATGTGAGAGAGTGGAGAAAGGGAGGGAAAGAGAGATGAAGTTGAAGGGGGAGAGATGGGGAGGTAATAAGAAATACATAGAGAAAGAGAAAAGTGGAGAGACAGAGAGGGAGTGATAAGGAAGATGGAGAGAGAGGGATAGAGGACAACAGAAGGAAAGAGAAAGAAGCGGGGGACAGGGAGAGAAGGGGAAGGGAGAGAAGGAGAGAGAGAGAGAGGGATAGACAGATAAATTGGAGAAAGAGAGTATATGTTTTGGGGGTGATATAGAGAGACAAAGGGAGATAGAGATATTGATGGAAGGTGAAGAGAGGGAAGAAGAGATAGATGGAGAGAGGGAGGGAAGGACAGAGAGATTGATAAATATGGAGTAAGAGTATGTGTGTTTGGGGGGGTGAGATAAAGAGACAAAGACAGAGAGATGGAGGGAGATATAGATATAGATGGAGGGGGGAGAGAGGGAAGAAGATTTATTGCATTAGATGGATTGATTTCAATGTATATGGTGATTTCTAATCCTATTTGATTGCTTGCACTAATTGAATTAATTTTAGTGTATATGTTGATTTCTAATCCTATTTGCTTACTTGCACTACATGCATTGGTTTGAGTGTAGATGTTGATTTCTAATCCTATTTGATTTCTTGCATTAGATGCATTGATTTTAGTGTAAAAGTTGTTTTCTAATATTATTTGATTGCTTGCATTAGATGCGTTGATTTTAGTGTAGATGTTGATTTATGAATTTATGTAATTGGCTGTATGATGGTACACTAATTTTAAAGTGATTGGATTAACAATATGCATTGATTTCAATGTAAGCACAATAAAATATTGGCATTGTACATTGATTTTTGTGTTATAGTAATTCAACTTATTAATAGTGGAGAGAAAGATAGACAAGTTATGATGTCTACTACAATAGCTCAAGCTAAATATTTAAATGGTTTATGATTTCAACTATCCTTTTCATGTAATCGATATGAAAAGCTGACAAAGCTAACAAGGGTGATACTAAGAATAGTAGAAAAAATAGTTTGAGATTGATCACTATTTGTAATTGATTACATTCTTATTATTCACATTTTCTATCATTTAACTCTATTACATTGTCACTTTGTATTCAAAAATTAGATTTCATCAATTTTCGTTATTAAAGTTATTAACAATATTTATCATCTCAACAAACTGAGGTAACTAAGCAAATTTAAAACTGAAATTTCATAATTAATCTAAGACATATTTAGCATATTTAAAATTATTATATTAATATTAGATGTATTTACATATTATTGATAAAATTAATCATATCTTCAATAGATTTTCCTTGGCCGCACATGAATGAAACCAACCTAGATCCATCTTAACTCCGGAACTATCAAGTGCCAAGAGGGAATCTCTCGAGGTGCAAACCTTTCCTCAAGTTTTGCAATCAAAAAAGAGGTTTACACATTGAGAGGTTTGATCCCTCTTGATGCTTGATAGATCCGGAGTTAAGATGGATCTAGGATGGTTTAACTATAGTAAATTGCTAATATAGGTTAGGTTAAATTTACTACCCAAGGAGTATATATAAAACTTCATAATTCAAATATATTGATCAAATTTCATACACCAAATTGATATTTAACCTAATCATGGCTTTAAAATTTTATTGTTATTATATAACCTTTATAAATAAAATAATCAAATTACTATAAGAGATTTCTTAACTCACAAACAAAGAAATCTCATATATTAATTTAATGCGAGTCACAATGATATTAAAATTTATATTATTATCACTAATATACATTTTATAAGGTGGTTATATTAATTTTTTTTTTCTTATTATCACTATTATTACAAAGTTTAAGTCATTAGAAATACAATCATTCATATGCATTTGTTCTTAAATTATTTGGTGAAAGTGGTATCATACATGAAATTGTCAATAAGGTTTTTTGTTTGTTTGTTTTTGTTTTTATTTTTATTGACAATCCTTAGTGTTTTTATTCATTTCCATATAACAGTTCACTTGGAAAGTTAGTTATTAGTCGTCCATTTGCATCGATGGAAAGTTTGTCTCTAGCTTAATGAGTCTAAACTACTTGTTTATACTGTTCCATACAAACAAGGGTTATCTAGGCAAGTTTACTTCCTCTTTTCTTAACTTTATGACATTATGTTAAAAACACATTGACGAAAACCTTTGTTGTCACACCTCTTGTGTCCATGTAGGCCACATAAGCATGACTTCAATGTGAGGAGGGGCCTTCCTCCTCCTAATTTTAGGTGTAAAGTTGTTGTATTATGTTCTCTCATCTCTTCTATAGGGAAATCAATTTAAAGTCTCAACCCTATTAATTTGTTAAAAAAATTTCTCAACTTCCTAGAGTCAATATTCCAGTTATTGCTTTGATAAATATGGTTTTAGCTATAACAAAAAGGGCACTCATTAGACTATTCATGGATATATGGGCCCCTCCTAGATTAATGAATATTTGGGTTCAAAATAACTAGATGGTTTTAATCAAAGGGAAACTATTCTATTACGTTTGAGGTAGGTGTTTTATCCATTTATATTTGAAACAAAAGAAGATCATGATTTGATCTTTCACATTGGACCTTACTTATTTGGACATCGGGGAATATATATGAATTATTGGACATTAGACTTTAACCTGACGCTAAAATTTCCTTACATTATCCCAATCTAAGTTTGTTTGTCTCATTTGATTCTTCATTACTAAGGAGAGGATGCTTTTAAGAGTATTAGAAACACGTTGGATAAATAGATTGGAAAATCCAAGCCTAAGGTAAAGATGTTTTCATGTGCATAGATGTTTATGGGGGTGGACCTAGAAAAGGGACTCCCATAGGTCATTCTCCTCACTTAGACAGTTGGAATCATATTCAGTAGTTGGACTACAATTTGGTAGTTTTGCCAAAAATTGCAAGAAGAACTAAGTGAAAGCTTAAACAACACCTAACAAAGATGAGTAATGGAAAATTGTTAAACAAAAAATGAATGCAAATCAATGAGCAACATCTCTTGAAGTAGCTCCTTTCACCTCCAAGCATCCCACCATAACAAGCTTGTCTCAAGCAATATTTGTGAAGCTATATGCATCAATTCCTATAGTTTCCTAGAGTGTAGTCATGACAAAAAATGTGCACACCACTATTTGAAGGTTGGGTTGATGCTTCTTAGTTGAACGTTTCGAGTGCCTTTGTTTCCCAATGGAAAAAATATATTTCAGTGTTGAATTCTTCGCATGTGAGGCTTTGAGGTAGGGAGATTCATTATGCTAGATACATTCCCCTTGTGGGGATTATGCTCCCAAATCTAGATATCTTCATATTATCTCCACTTGAAAGTCGAAGGTTTAGGTGTGGTGGTGGAAGACAATTTGGAATCTTATATGCCTTGCAAAGGCTATGTTGTTACTGTGGTGCCTCCTTGAGAATAAAATACCTACCTAGTACAATATATAAAAGAGGCAAAAGGAGGGTTTTGGTTGGTGTACTCTATGCAAAAATGCAAACAAAATGCTGACTCATATGTTTCTGTCTTGCTCATTCACATTGGGGGTATGGGTGGCTTGTAGGAATCAGATTGTCTTTAAAATAATTTGGCACATTGATTCTTTCTTTGAAGCCTGGAAACTATGGTGGGAACAGGTAAATAATAAACAACACAAGAATCACCCATCTCTTAGTTGTTGGGGTACATGGATAGCTAGAAACAAGTCAATTTTCTAGGATCAACTCACTTCCCCGGACATAGTCGCTGCCACGTTCTTGCCATCCTCTCACTCTTTCCTTCTTTGGCTTATATCCACACTCCATGTATTGTTTTGGCTGAAGGTATTAACCCATCAATTCCATGGGCTTACTTTGATGAGGTTGCCCTAACAAATGGTGATTGTGGAGGAGGGGTTGTCCTTTTATTATAAGAACAACATTCTTTCAAGATTTAGATTGGCCTAGGCAAGGGAGTCAAATAATTATGTGGAGTTGTTAGCTTTGAAATATCTTTTGTTATAACATATGGACTTGAAAGTAACCTATAAAGGAGAAACCAAAGCAATGGAATCTTTAAATTTTCATGATATATTTTCATAATATTTTTATGATATTATATCAATAAAACGATCATCTTCAATTGATATCTAATTTCATCATTTTTCGAAATGGTATCGTTCGAGTCCTGATTCTTCGGATCATCTCATCCTTGTTCGTTGTTCTTGCCATAATCCTGAATTGAAACTAAAATGGGATCAAAATGCCGATTGTAAATATACTTTCAATTGGAAAGATATTAAAGATGCAGGAAATCTCAACCAAATTTATGAAGTGAAAGTTTAAATATTCTCCGGGTGTATTCATTTCCAAGTTCCATAACTATGTTGCATCTACAAGGCCTTAAAAACAAAGATCAACAACAATGTTTAAATATTATACTCATCATTATTATAATGCAAATCCTATACAAACCACTTGGAATCATCCTATGGCCTAGCAAGCATGGTATCCTTAACAAGCCCAAAACCAACCTTCTCAACAAGGTTGGAAAGGACCTACTTATGGAAAGCATCCTCCCTATAATCCTTAACAACCATATCATCCCTCATATCCTCAAGAATCATATCAACAAAAATATTTTCCCTTTCAACCATGTTTGTAATAGTATCCGCAACAACAATAACCACCATTTGTACATTATCTTTAGACAACTCAACAATAATATATTATTCTTCCTCCACCACAAATAAGCTAACCACAACAACTACATCTTTCATCTAACCAACTAATGCCAAGACCTCCTCAAGTACTAGCCAAACCAATGGAAAATCCAAACAAAAAAATGGAAAAACATTTTTATAATGTAGAAGAATGGAGCTTTAGATGACTTTCTAGAGCTGGATGGATGGTCCTCATTAAATCAGCCTTGGAAGCAATTATGGTTTACCAGATGTCTTTATCTTTGATTCTAAAGGGTCTCCTAAATTTTATGTGAAAGCTCTGTTCTCGGTTTCTATGGGCAAGCTCAAAAGAAGAGTAAGTTCTTACATGGGTGAGATGGTAGAAAATTGTTATTCCCAAGGCATAGGGAGGCTGGGCAATTAAGATTTTTTCATTATTTACAAAATCCCGAGTCATGAAGGTTGGTTAGAGAATGTTATATACAAACAACCGTGGACACTAGTTGCACACAAAAAATATATTTTCCCTAGCTTGATTTAATATTGGGTGTGTTCTTTGGATAAGAAAAAATCCAGTGTATTAGTCATTTGGAAAGCAGTTCTATCTTCTTTCTTGAGTGATAGAAAAAGGTTTGGCCTAGAAGGTAGGCAATGGTGAAAATTTGAGGATTGGGTTGAATCCATGAGTTTGATGTGGGGATCTTTTTCATCTCCCTCGTGAACTAGTCATTTATCTAAATAACAATGGAAGGGTTACCATTAACCAGGTGACAAAAAATGTGCACACTGTTATTTGAAGGTTGCGTTGATGTTGCTTAGTTGAACATTTCGGGTGCCTTTATTTCCCAATGGAAAAAATATATTTCAGCCCTGAATCCTTTGCATGTGCGGCTTCAAGATAGGGAGGATTCATTATGCTAGATAGATTCCCATTTTGGGGATTACATTCCCAAATTTGGATATCTTCATATTATCTCTGCTCGAAGTCCAAAGGTTTTGGTGTGGTGGTGGAATACAATTTGGAAGCTTATATGCCTTGCAAAGGCTACGTTGTTACTGTGGTGCCTCATTGAAAATAAAGTACCTACCTAGAAAAATCTAAAAATATGCAGAAGGAGGGTTCTGGTTGGTGTACTCTATGCAAAAATGCAAACAAAATCGTGACTCATATGTTTCTATCTTGCTCATTCACATTGGGGGTATGGGTGGCTTGTAGGAATCAGATTGGCTTTAAAATAATTTGGCACAATGGTTCTTTCTTTGAATCCTGGAGACTATGGTGGGTACGGGTAAATAATAAAAAACACAAGAATCATCCATCTCTTATTTGTTGGGGTACATAGATTGTTAGAAACAAGTCAAATTTCCAGGATCAACTCACTTCCCCGGGCATAATTGCTGCCATGTTCTAGCCATCCTCTCACTCTTTCCTTCTTTGGATTATATCCACGCTCCACATATTGTTTTGGCTGAAGGTATTAATCCATCAATCCCATTGGCTTACTTTGATGAGGCTGCCCTAACAATGGTGATTGTGGAGGAGGGGTTGTCCTTTTCTTACATGAGAAACATTCTTACAAGCTTTAGATCGGCTTAGGCAAGGGTTCAAATAATTATCTGGAGTTGTTAGCGTTATAATATCTTTTATTGTAACCTATGGACTTGAAAGTAACCTATAAAGGAGAAACCGAAGCAGTGAATCTTTATACTGTGTTGCATTTATAATTCCTTAGAAACGAAAAGCAACAAGAATGTTTCAATATTCTACTCATAATTTTCATCATTGTTATAATACAAATCCTATACAAACCACTTGGAATGATCCTATGGCCTTGCAGGCATGGTCTCCTTAGCAAGCCCAAAACCAACCTTCTCAACAAGGTTAGAAAGGACCTACTTATGGAAACCATTCTCCCTATAATCCTTAACAACCATATCAGCCCTCATATCATCAAAAACGACATCAACGACAATATTTTCCTTTTCAACCATGTTTGCAACAATATCCACAACAACAATAAACACCATTTGTACAATATCCTTAGACAACTCAACAACCATATATTGTACTTCCTCCACCACAAATAAGCCAACCACAACAATTACAACTGTCATCTAACGAACTAACACCAACACCTCCCCAAGTACTAGTCGAACTAATTGAAAATCCAAACAACAAAATGGAAAAACATGTTTATAATGTAGAAGAATGGAGCTTTAGATGACTTTCTATAGTTGAAAGGACGATCCTCATTAAATTAGTCTTGGAAGCAATTATGGTTTACTAGATGTCTTTATCTTGGATTTGTAAGGGTCTCCTAAATTTTATGTGAAAGCTCTGTTCTTGGTTTCTATGGGTAGTGTCAAAAGAAGAGTAAGTTCTTACATGGGTGAGATGGTAGAAAATTGTTATTCCCAAGGCATAGGGAGGCTGGGGTGTTAATAATTTTTCATTATTTGTAAAATCCCCTGTCACAAAGGTTGGTTAGAGAATGTTATCTACAAACAACCTGTGGACACTAGTTGCACACAAAAAATATATTTTCCCTAGCTCAATTTAATATTGGGTGTGTTCTTTGGATAAAGAAAAATCCAATGTATTAGTCATCTGGAAAGCAGTTCTATCTTCTTTCTCGATGATAGAAGAAGGTTTGGCCTAGAAGGTAGGCAATGGTGAAATTTTGAGGATTGGGTTGGATCCATGAGTTGGATGTGGGGAGATTTTTCATCTCCCTTGTGACTTGGTCATTTATCTAAATTACAAAGGAAGGGTTACCCTTAACCAGGTGACAAAAAAATGTGCACACCACTATTTGAAGGTTGGTTTGATGCTGCTTAGTTGAACATTTTGGGTGCCTTTGTTTCCCAATGGAAAAACTATATTTCAACTCTGAATTATTCGCATGTGCGACCTCGAGATATTGAGGATTCATTATGCTGGATACATTCCCCTTTTGGGGATTACACTCCCAAATCTAGATATCTTCATATTATCTCTGCTCGAAGGCCGGAGGTTTAGGTGTGGTGGTGGAAGACAATTTGGAAGTTTATATGCCTTACAAAGGCTACATTGTTACTGTGGTGCCTCTTTGAAAATAAAATACCTACTTGGGAAAATCTACAAAAGAGGCAGAAGGAGGGTTTTGGTTGGTGTACTCTATGCAAAAATGTAAACAAAATTGTCACCCATATGTTTATGTCTTTCTCATTCACATTGGGGGTATGGGTGGTTTGTAGGAATTAGATTGGCTTTAAAATAATTTGGCACAATGATTTTTTCTTTAACCCTGGAAACTATGATGGGAACATGTAAATAATAAACAACACAAGAATCATCCATCTCTTAGCTGTTGGGGTACATGGATCGCTAGAAACAAGTCAATTTTCCAGGATCAGCTCACTTCCTCGGAAAGAGTGGCTGCCATGTTCTAGCCATCCTTTCACTCTTTCCTTCCTTGGATTATATCCACACTCGACGTATTGTTTTGTTTGAAGGTATTAATCCATCAATTCCATGGGCTTACTTTGATGAGGTCACCCTAACGAGTGGTGATTGTGGAGGAGTGGTTGTCCTTTTCTGACAGGAAAAACATTCTTACAAGCTTTAGATTAGCCTAGGCAATGAGTCAAATAATTATGTGGAGTTGTTAGCTTTAATATATCTTTTATTGTTTGCCTTCAAAAAAAGATGTCGATCCTTGCAGATTTTTGGGATTCCATGCTTGTAGTGAATTGGTTCAAGGAGGTTTAGAGATCTCACAACCATACATTATTTCCCATCGTTGAAGAACTACACCATATCAAACGTGTTTTTGATCAAGTGTCATGTTGCCACATCTATAGGGAGTTGAACACAATGTCAAACTCGCTTTCAAAAGCATGTACTTTACAGAATAAAGGAATTTAGAAAGTCATTGAACAAATAGGCGAGGATGTTTAGGCATACTACCATAGGCCCTTCATAAAAGGTCCACAATGGGCACAACAATTCAAATAATATGAAAATATATTTATGCCTTTTTTTTCTTTTTCTTTTTTTATTTTTTATCATGATCGAAGAGGTTTGATGCATATTTGTTATAATTGTTTATAAGTTGATGATGTGATGTCCTATTTTTTTAATAATTTTTTGGACTATATATATTTGATCACATGAAAGACAATTGTCGATTCCTTCTATTTTTGTCCATATACACAACTATCATAATGCACATCGTTGCATAAGCACAATGCAGTGTTTCATTTTACTAATGAAAATTACGATTTTTTGTTGAAGGAAAAAAAAATCAAACGAATCTAAAAAAGATCAATCACGATTGACTAAAACACCTGCTTTTCTATAGAGGTTGCACTTGAAAAAAGTAATATCTCGTGAATATGACTTCTTAGATGAATTAGAAAACATTTGTGTAAAAATTCCTTAGTGCAAGCTATATAATATTCCAATTTATGCAAAAACAATCAAGGAATTATGTCTAAAGAAATCACAAAGAAGACAAAAAGATCCACCAACACTACATGTATTAGGAAAGCTAGCTAGCTTAATGTCAACAAACATTACAACAAAAAAATATGTTTATCTATATGTGCCAATGGCTATAATTATTATAAAAAATATTTCCATTTGTAATAACCTTGGTGAAAATTCCATGTAATAAAAGTTAAAAAAGGAAAAATATTAACCACGGTTGATGGGACACTTATTCTAAGTTGAATGTTGGGCAAAACATCCTAGAGTGGGTGTTCATTGGTTTATTATGGCTAAGGAAAATTGGCAAAGGCAATGGCTAAGACTTTGGAAAGGCAAAATGGCATTTTGGCACATTTATTTATGAAAATAATGGAAATTAGGAGAAAAGGGATGTGAAATGTCACATGTTGCATGTGAGGAAGAAAATGAAGGAAAATAATGGAAAATGAAGGGAATAGAGGCCCCCGTATTAAAAAGGCTTATGAGGATCAGTACAAAAACTTTTGTCAGTTCAATTTTGGAGCTCTCTCTCTCTCTCTCTTTCACACACACACACACACATTCTTGGACACTTAGAGTTTTCTTGGAGCATTCTTGGAGGGTGTGGCATACTTGGAGTTTTGGAGCAAGAAGGAAAAGGAAGAGTAGGAAAGTGCAAGAGGACACCGGGATAAAAAACTATAGCGAATTTGGTTTGCAGGTACCGAGTTTCATATGTGTTTTCCTCACTAGTTTTGGCATTCATGGCATATGGATGTGTTTTATTAGTCATGATCTATCCTTGGCATGGAGGATTGCATGGATTGACAGTGGATTTGCGTAGACTTGTCATTTCCTGGATAGCTATGGATAGTGTGGGTTTATTTCTTTGCTTTCTTTTGGTTGGTTCTTTTGTTTCCTTTAGCTTGGGTTGAGTAACTAGTTCCTAGAAGCCCTAGTTGGAAAAACACTCTGGAATTCTTGTAACAACTTGGGTTGCGTTACTAGTCCTGGAAGCCTTCGTTGGAAAAATACTCTAGAAGCCCTTGGTGGGTTGAGTTACTAGTCCTGGAAGCCCTGGTTGGACAAACACTCTGGAAGCCCAAATAAGTTGTTGGATGAGTTGCTAGTCCTGGAAGCCTTGGTTGGAACAAACACTCTGGAGCCTTGGAAGGCTTGGGTAGAGACCAATCTGATGATGGTTTTGTGATGTCTGACTGTGAGGTGGAATCACCGTTTGATGGTTTGAGGCGGTTGGCCTATGGAAGTCTTGGATAGTTTTGGATTGATGTGTTTTATGAGTCCCCACATTCATGCTTCGAATATGGCATGGGGGTGAATGGCTGAAGAGAGTTTTGGCTCAACCATGTCTACGGTTGCGTGGTTCATGGAAGTCTCACAACTGGTTGGCCTTTTCATCTTTAATACGAGGTTATTTCTCCTTGTTATTCTATGAGTGTTGTACTGGTTTATATGTGGATTTTATGGCTATTGATTCCTTGGTATTTTTGTCCCTATTATGTTGGTTATGAATATGTATTATGATAGTGGCTATGTATGGCTTTCATCATGTTTTCACTTGTAAATGAATGAACAATGTATTTATGACCTAATGGATGAAATGGCAACAAATGTATTAAGGCATCAATGCTTTTTAGTGATTCTAATATGAGTATGAGACCCCTATGCTTAGATTTGTTATTTACACATGTAGATTACATATTCGTGATATGTTTGACAAAATGCTTGTCATGGCTACTAGGAGTCTAGTCAACGGTTTGTTCAAGTAATTGCAATTGTATCATCATTTTTTTTTATCATTCAGTTTTGAAGGTGTTATTGGATTCTATGCAGTGACCTGGGCTCTGGGCCTGAAAAAGTGCCTCAAATCCTGGGGTCACTGCACAACATTGAGAAAAATAGTCCCTTGATGCTGGCATGCCATGTCATGAGAGCGTTGAGAGCCTCCTGGACGTTATCATGGCCATATCATGGGATCGTTCGGGAGTTAAAAGGTCTAAAATCTCAGTGGGACCCACGGTTTGGTTATCAGAAAGGCTGGGATGGTTCTTAGGGGCCTTATTGCTGATGTTGAAGGTCTATATGGTGTGTTTTGTCAATTCCACTTCCTTAACGTGACTTGGGAGTTCTAGTCATATCATAGTAGCTTTTTGTCACATGTTTACCTCGATTGGCTGGTTATTTGGGTAGATGTGGGAGGAGGGTGCTACAAAGTGGTATCAGAGCATGGTTCACCCCCGGACTAGATGGGTTGTGTGTTTTTCATGCATTCTTGTCAGTTTCATGTGTGTCTCTTTTGTTGTAGGACCATGTGCTTGTTGCATTTGTATGGGTATGGGTCATGGTTGTAGTGATGTTGCCATGGGAAGTTGATTGTGTTGTTGTGGAGTGCCTTGTCATGAGTGTATGGTTGATTATGCATTTCTTATGCATGTTAGTTTTCACATGAGGTCAAGTGTATAGTGATGTGGTGGTTGTTGTCATGAATGAGGTCATGGTATGTCTAGTTGATATGGTCATGCATTGATCACCAAACTCTAGCTAGAATGATGGGTACATGGTTATATGCTTATGTGTTATATTTCTATATGCTGTCATGATTATGTTATACATGTACTACGATGATTGGTTAATCTTGCAGATGTGGTATCCTCCTCGAACTATGCCAAGGGACATTGATTTATTGTGATTTAGTTTAGCTGACATAATATACCTTGTAGGAAGAATACTAAAGATGACTAGCAAGATGGTAGACTAAAGTTCTGTTGATGCCTGGAAATGTCTTAGCTCAACTTGTGAGAGAATTTCCCATTCATATCCCCAATTAGAGTCTTTTCCATTGTAATGGAAATCCTCACTGGTTTGAATTGGTTTCCAGTTACCCGAATCCTAGAACTAGCCCATGTTAACCTAGTCTAAGCTATCTAAACAAATATATACAATATGCACAAGAGTGATCTTTAGTTTGTTTAGGAGTGATGATGTTTATGATTAACAAACTGAATAGTAGAGAATCATCAGTATAGTATAACCTTAGAAAATATTACCTCTTAAACATGATTGAAACCGAGACTCAGTCAAGCCACTATGAGGTTTTCTCCTTCGCATGGAGTCTTGAAAAATAAATACAACTTTGCAACTGAACATAAAAGGAAACCTACCATGACTAAACACAAGATAACCTCATGCTTATTCAAGAACTATAAGTATTTTAATTGGAAGGGAAAGGACTTTTGAAGGGAAAAGATTGTCGTTTGATCTTAAACTGAAAGATTCACTCATAGTCCCCAAAACAATTTGTAAATATACAAACGTTTTTAAACTCAAACATAAATAAAACAACCCTAGTAAGAACATACCACGATGACTTTATTTACACACCTGAAATCAATGACATAATGAGTTCATTATATGTTTTATACACGCAAAGAGAAAAATCTTCTCTACTAGATTGAAAGATAACACAAAAAAAGTTTGTAGTATAAACAAATAGTTAACTTATCTTACAAAATAATTTCCATGAACTCATTTTAATGAAACCAAATAACAATATCATAATTTATTCGTTTATAAAATATTATATTGACATTTGTTATAAAACATCATGACATGAATTAACATGTATATAAATTAATTATAAATATTAATTTATATCTGTATAATATTTTATTATATAGATATTATATATTAAAAATAATTACAATACATACATGATGAAAAATGTTTTTGTTTTTTTTTTTTTCTAAGTAAAACTATTCTATTGATATGTAACAAAATAAAAGTACAACGAGGCTATGGCCTCAGTAGTGCTGAACAACAATTGTCATAAAATATCACAGGTTAAGCGCGACTGCCCCTTTGAGGGGGAAATTAGTCCATGAAACCAGATAGAAACCCACACAGGGGTTACAAGTTTTGACAAAAACCAAAACATATAAAAAATTAACCGAAAGATTTTCACAAAGCATAACATAGCAAATATCAACCAACAACATAAGAAAACTCCAGCTGGCAGAAGGGCGACACCTAGCAACCTAGTTGTCAATCTGGATGGACCTCCTAGAGGTTGTCTGTGGCAGGCTTTTCCATGATAGGACACACATACTTGTACCACTCCTCTGCTGACGTGTCGCGCATTATTCCACATGCTAGTTGAGTGCCAGCAGAGCTACCCTCTACTACATGCTTGCCGAACGTGTCTCCTGCTTTGCCACCGGCTGCCTTTATGTCTCCAGCTCTGCCTTCGGTGGCCGGCTGGCTACCAACCAACTCCTCTCCATGCCGGGTGGCATAGTCCTCAATCAGCTACTACTTTCCTGGGTCTCGGGCATTCCTGTTCCACTAAGCAGTGCTCTGCTGCTCACCGCTGTTCCCTAGATGAGCTTCTTGCGGGTCAAGTTCCTCTGTGAAGGTGATGGTAACAATGGCAGTGATGATAGGCCTATGAAGAGTGATGTGGAAGCGAAATTGAGTCGTGTGAGGAGTGGAGTGAGGGGGAAGGGGAAAATTGGCAGTATGGACAGCTGCGTTCATTCTACTGTCACCCTGGAGTTGAGCCCGCCCTCTGCTATTTCGGGTATCTAGATACCTACCAGAGAAGGAGCTATAGGGATGTGGGATGACAGGAGAAGAGGAGGGGGAAGCAGATTCAGGTCTAGGCGTAGTGGGAGGACGAGTGCTTCCACCACGACAGTCTCCTCTTCTGCTGCACATGTGGTGGCGAATGCGCACCATGACAGAATTTGTTGCAGAGTTATCACTTGTTGAATCAGAGGAATGGTTGTTCAGAGGGAAAACAAATGGATTTTGGGCTGGAATCAGTTTACAGTGTGTGGTTTGAGAGAAATGATACCCATTTCCCACATCCACGCAGCTGAGCAGCTAACGTCGACTTCCAGTGATAGTGCGTGAGCAAGGCTCCGCTGCCTGAGGAGGGCAAGTGGTATTGATCTGATGAGGAAAGACTGCATTATGGTCTGTGGAGGCCATTTCCTTAAACTGGTTGCAGAGTTCTCGACTTGAGCACCGTATTAATGGTACCTGCAAGTTGCCATGAATTCGCTTCATGCTGGCCTGGGAAGGGATGTGGATGTGACCAAGCCTCCTACCGTCCTTCCATCTAATCATCATTAATGACATGGTGATCAACCCACCTGCATTCGGGTTACACGATGAAAAATTTAAGTATGGGGGATTACGCAGTGCATTATATTAGATATCATTTTTGGGATTCAACTGCGTTAAGTAAGTCATTTCACGTATGACCATTTCCATGAGAGGAAGTCGTAACTGACTAATTTCTCATGATTTTTGAATAGTTCACTTAGCACTCATTGCATCGGGTGATGCTCACAGGGGTGAAGAAGTGGGATTGAAACTAGTGAAAAGTGGAGAACGAATCACATAGCATCAATCATCACTTCCGGGGCTTTGCACCCGGTAACCAGGACTTCCCAGGAGGTCACCCATCCCAGAACTCCTCTGGCTCAAGCGTGCTTAACTGTGGAGTTTTTCCCCACAATCAAGCCCACTTAGCTTGCTACCCCATTTGCAAAACCTTAGGAAGTATTGTGCCTCATGAACCATTCAAGTAGAGATCCCTTGACTCTTTTTGAATTTAAGTATGGGGGATTACGCAGTGCATTATATTAGATATCATTTTTGGGATTCAACTGCGTTAAGTAAGTCATTTCAGGTATGACCATTTCACCCCTGTGAGCATCACCCGATGCAATGAGTGCTAAGTGAACTATTCAAAAATCATGAGAAATTAGTCAGTTACGACTTCCTCTCATGGAAATGGTCATACGTGAAATGACTTACTTAACGCAGTTGAATCCCAAAAATGATATCTAATACGATGAAAAATGTTAACATGGCATAGAGCCTCAATTAAAACAAAAAAAAATAATGATATTATTTGTTTTCACAAAACGCATAACGTGCAAAACTGAGGTGCAAAAAATTGAAACTCAGCAATTAAACTCAAATTTCTTTGAAAGAAGTCCGACTCCAACTCTAAGCTCTGCATTTTATCTCCCCCCACATGCCAGGTTGCATGTTATGCTCTTGCGTATTCCACATATTAATGTTGCCTCTCACAACACAACAATGCAACTAATGCATCCACAACAATAGTACTATGTACACTCTGTGTCCATAGTAATTAATTTTTCCTCACCAGCAACACTGCCTCCTCTAAAGGTTGCATGCCTCTAGCAACATTGCATTTCTCTTTGGAAAACACTGCACACACACTATGTTTCTCCTCTGGCTAACGCTACTTGCGCGTGCTCACCAGACTCCCAACGTTCACCATTGCAGTGTTCAACTTACTGTGTTGCGTGCTTGCTGCAGTGCCCTTTTCCCCTAGCTCCAAATCTACATTCTTCTTTTAATGCCGCATTCAATTCACTGCCTACCGATCTCCCACTTCCACTATTTCGTCCTGCTCTAATCCCTAGAGTTTTTTTGTTCATGCCTGAGAAAGCCAACCTCCCAATTGAAACTAGTATATTCATCCTAAATGCGTCATGCTGTTTTTTTTTTTTTTTAACACGATCGAATACTGTTATATTATAAAAAACTTCAGCAGAGGGACAAGTCCCATTACAGATACTAGAGGAAGCGAAGTAGAATTGATCCAAAATGGGCACACAGTCCCTTGATCCAATTCACTAGGCTTGATTTTTAAGACTTGGAAGGCAAACCGGGTGTATTGCCGTATGAACTGACCTAGTAGCAGACAATATTTACAATGCATAAGACATTTTCACTAGAATTGATTAATCGAATCATCGGGCGGCTGCTCTTTTTTATCGCTGTTCTTGGTTGAGACCTCCCCTTGCATGCTTTGATTCATATATCTTATGTGGCTGATGGCTTCTTCCAAGTGATTGCATTTTTCTTTTAAGCCTTCAATTTCCGCCTTCTGTTTTTCAAGTTTTTTCTTCTTGGATTTGTTCTCTGACTGAACTTCTTCTTTGAGTTCATTGAAATGCTTGATGAAGTCGACAATCATGAAGTAGTGCGCCTTGCAAAGGGTGCAACTGTTGTTGGTGATGACACGGTCTAAAGGATTTTCTGACATTGTTGTCGAGTCTTGGGTAATCTTGGATATTTTGAGGCAGAACTACGCTAGCTTGCTACATAGAGGGGAGTGAAGGTTGACATCCTGGAGGATGGAGGCAAGCAGATTAGATAGATGAACGCGGGGGTGCAGTTCAGGGGAGAGAGGATAAAATGCTGAACTTTGCAGGAAAGAGGGGGTGGGAAGCAAAGAGTCGCAGGAAGAGGGAGGGAGAAGCTTTTGAATGGGGAATAAAGAACATAGGGGAGAGTGAGAGGATGGAAACAGAGAGAATGAGGAATAGAGAGCCGAGTAACACAGGTTAGCGAAGATGAAAGAGGTTGGATTAGAAAGACAACATGAAAGTTAGAGCAAAGAACGAAAATACAATCCCGAAAGGCACAAACAATACCTCGCAGAGCTATCTTTGAGGAACTTCTTCGGCTGATGAGCACCAGGGATGATCTGGAATGGGAGTTCGTGCCTTTTTCGAGAGAGTAGAGCGCAGCCGCAACACTGAACTGGCGGAACCAATGCACCACGGGCTGATTATAAGCCCAATCAGACGTCAGAGCCTCTGTATGCTGATCGGGCTGCTCAAAGATACCTCTTAGAGCTAATTTTGAGGAGCAATCACGGCTGAAGATCACTAGGGACGATCTAGAACTGGAGCTCAAGCCTTTGCTGAAGGAGCCGAGCACAACTGCAATACTGAGATGGTTGAGCCAAAGCACCACAGGCTGCTTATAAGCCCACACAAGCTTCAGAGCCTCTGAGTGCGGATCGGACTGCTCTGAGATATTCCTGTCCCGAATGTCGATTCGAATATTTCTTGAGCAACCTCTAAGGATTGTCAAATGACTGCTGCCTAACTTTTGAATAATCTTGTCATGAGACTCTTCCCGGTCCATTATACAATATAGTTTTTCCATTAACCTGTGGATTTCCTTGACAGTGTTTAAGGGGTGGAAATGGATATTGTCAGTGTGTAGGAGATCGGACATCCAGCTGCAGGTTCTAAAGGGAGAGGCGAACTTGTTGTTGAGATCACTGTTGGGGCCTTGGATCACGAGCCCGACTGAGGGGAGAGGCATCTTATGGGATTGATTTCTCATATGTGTTGTTGTTCTCACGGACCTGCCCTATGGGTTTGGTGACTACACTGTTGGCTAGAGAATCTGCCTTGACATTATTATTTCTCATAACGTGTTTGAATTGAATGTTCCCCAGCTGCTTTGAATTATCCACTATCCTGAGTTTGATTCTATTGAGGGCCTGGTTTTTGAAGTCTCCCCCTGAAACCATAGCTGCTATCATAATTGTTGAATCGCCAATTATGACTGGATTTTTGGCTTGTAAATTTTTTAGTATGCGGGTACCTAGTAAGAGGCTATAGGCCTCTGCCATTTTGTTTGTCGTATTTCCCAATCCCCATTCGTAAGTGATGATGACTTGCCCATTTTGATCTGTGATTATTCCCCCTGCTCCTGCTTGTCCGGGGTTGTTTTTGGAAGCGCCATCAAACTGAAGAGTGAGAGTCTTTTGTTCTTGAATCCACTGCTCAATTTTGATTTGAGTTCCCCTGAGTTTCCAGTTTTTTTCCCCTTGACTTTGCTGGGAATTGGTTTTTTATTGAGTAGACCAATGGAAATTTATTATACCATTCTTCCTCTTCTTTCTGCCAGTTGGTGTGATCATTTTTTGTTACAGTGTTGGCACTTATCATTTCTGCAACTAGGCCCAGAGTTCTGGAGAAAGTGAGAGCTGGGTTTGGCTTTTGGTTTTTGAAGATGCAACTGTTCCTGGAGAGCCAAATTTACCAACATAGAGTAGGAGGAATGCATCTCCATATTCAGGTAATTGTGGCTTTGCCTTTTCTTGCGTGGGGGTAGCCTTTCTCCCAATTTATATAAAGAGTTGTTAGCTGATCAAAGTTTTCTCTGGGAGGCCTCAAGGGGCTGATGAGTTGGTGCCAGCAGTGTTGGGAAAAGGAGCACTTGAGGAATAAATGTTGATTGCTCTCCTCCTCCTTGTAGCAAAGACAACACATTGAGGGACCTTGAATCCCTTTTTTTTGAGATTTTCAGCAATGAGGATCTTCCCTTTCAGGAGGGTCCACGCAAATTTTTTTTTTGGAAGGCATTCATTCTTCCAAACTGCAGACCGAAGGTTCCAGTTATTTAGGTTGTTGCTAGATTGGAGGAGTTGATACCCATCTTTGATTTGTTTGTTGGAGCAACTCCCATCAGAGTTCGCTTCAGATCTGCCCACTGATTTTTGAGGTGATTTGGAAGAGGAAGGTCCCTCCAAGTAGACCAACTATTGTGTTCCCAAACCGATATGTCGTATAGGGAATGAATTCTTTTAGCTTCCATCCACATTTTCAAAGGTATGAACTGCTAGAGAAGACTTCTAGGCTCTGAGCCCATAATTCTATCTGTCCAAAGGTTTGTTTCTTTTCCATTTCCAGGGGACTTTGAGATATGATTTTTGATTTTGGGAATGACTTTTTTGATAAGTCTCCATGTTGGAGTACATGGTCTTTCCACGATCAAATCAGTGAGAACCTTGGAGTGCTTCCCGTTAAGGTATTTTTCCTTGAGAGCCTCAACCCACCAGCTGCCTTTTTCCATTAACATTCTCCACACAAGTTTGAAGCCCATCACTTTGTTAGTTAGACTTGGGATTTTGATAGATATGCCACCTTTTTCGAAGGGGAGGATCACCTGTTCCCATCGGACCAAACTGAATTTTTTGTATCCTGTTTCCCTCCTTGCCAGAGAAATCCTCTCATAATTAACTCCATTTGTTTGTGAATACTAGCTGGGGCCAAAGTGACAGCATACTGATAAATGGGGAGGGCTGAAAAAATAACTTTTATGAGGATGGTCCTGCCTGCTAGGTTCAACCACGATAGCCCCCAACTTTGGAGAAGCCCTCTCATTTTTTCAAACTGCTTGTTCCAAATATCTGACTTGAAAACTTCCTTTGCCAAGGGAAGGCCAAGATAGGAAAAGTGGCTCCAGTTTCTTTGGACTGGGATGTCCATGATTAGAGAGATTCTTTGCATTACTTGAAGCAAAACATTCGAAGTGTAAATTATGCACTTTTTGTTGTTAAGTAGTCCCTCTGATATAGCCATGAAAGTGTCTAAGATTCTCTTAAATCTCCTTGCAATCAGGCTCGAGGCTCCTCCTATTAAAAGAGTGTCATCTACAAAGAGCGAGTGATTTATTTCTTTTATTCCTCTCACTATACTTATGCCTATTATCTCCTTTTGTTTCCTTTGATTTTCCAGATGTATGCTTAAGGTTTCCGCCATGATGATGAAAAGGAAGGGTGAGAGGTGGCAACCTTGTCTCAGTCCTCTGGAACTACGAAAGTAGCGACTAGGCCTTCCATTGATTAGGGGAGCTGTCCAAGGATTTGATATGCATTCCATAATGGTGTTTATAAATTTGCTAGATATTCCAAACTTCCGGAGAACAACTGCTAAGAATTGGTGATTGACTCTATCAAAGGCA
Organism: Pinus taeda; assembly: GCA_000404065.3. Taxonomy (NCBI): domain Eukaryota; kingdom Viridiplantae; phylum Streptophyta; class Pinopsida; order Pinales; family Pinaceae; genus Pinus; species Pinus taeda. The sequence goes on from APFE030126537.1 coordinate 382,429, forward strand.
TTTTCCATGTCAAATTTTATGATCATACCTCTTTCCTTTCTATGCAAACTACTGTGTATTGCTTCTTGGACCAAAATAACATTATCCGTTATTTGTCTTTTGGGGACGAATCCTCCTTGGTTCTCTGAAATGAGAGTGGGGAAGAGTTTTTTTAGTCTATTTGCCAAGATTTTGGTGATGATTTTGTAGGAGACATTGCAGAGGGAAATGGGTCTGAAGCGATCAAAGGAGAGGGGGTTTGGTTCCTTGGGGATAAGCGCCAAATGGGAAGTTTTTGTGTTTTCTCCCATCTTGGTTTTTTTGAAGATATTTTTGACCATCCTGATGTAATATTTCTTTATGATATCCCAATGAGTCTTGTAAAAGGCAATTGTGAAGCCATCAGGCCCGGGAGCCTTGTCTCGTTGCAGTACACGGCTTCTCTGATTTCTTCCTCCGAGACTCCCTGTTCCAACTCTCTATTTTGCTGCTCATTGATTTTGCATTCTACTGGTAGGAGGAAGTCCACGTTGTCAGTAGGCTGATGTTCTGCAGTTAAGAGAGATTTGAAGTGGTTGTGGGCTACTTCTTTGATTCCTCTTGCTCTCTTAAATCTTTACCTTCAACAGTGATTTTATCAATTTGATTTCCAGCTCTTCTAAGCTTAAGATTATTATGGAAGAAGGAAGTGTTTTTATCTCTCGTGCTGAGCCAAAGGCACCTCGATTTTTGTCTCAGCTCCTCTTCCTCAGCTCTATTCTACCTGTATAGTTCCTTGAAGATTTTGTTTTCTTGAGCTTGCTCTTCCTTTGAAGTTTGCTGAGCCTCCTTTTCCTGAGTCCATTTTTCCAATTTTCTATGTAGCTCAATTTTTTTGATTTTCTCTATTGTTGCATTCTCTTTTGCCCACATTTTGATTGTTGATCTAAGGAATTTTATTTTGGATTCCCAGACATAGTGTGGGGATCCAATGACTTCCATCTCCCAACTTTCTTTTATGATCTTGCGGAAATCCTCCTTGCTGTCCCATAATTTATTGTATTTGAATGGGATTGGGCCGAGATTGCCTATTCTATCTAGGATCAAGACCACTGGTTTATGATCTGAAGATGTGGGATGGACGATCTTACTTTTTATTGAGGAGAATCATGCTGCTATGCTTTCGTGGATTAGGATCCTCTCAAGTCTTTCTTTGATGTTATGTGTTCCTGCTCTCTTGTTGCTCCACGTAAATTTCCCATTGCATGGTAGAATGTCGATGAGTTTATGGATTTCTATTATTTCTTCCAGAGCGTCTCTTGAAGGGTCAGCAAGATATTTCCCTCATATCTTTTCTTCAATGTTTCTTATTAGGTTCAAGTCACCGCCCAAAACTGCCTTCCTATTTTGACATGCTTGCAACTCTGTTTTGATAGATTCCCAACAGTTTGCTTTGTCCCTGTAATGGTTTAGATCATAAACGTTGAGCATAGTGAATTCTTCTTTTGTGATTTTATTTTTGAGATCTGTTTTGACCCACCAGTGAGTTGAATTTTGTCTGGTAAGGTCCCATTTTCTCTTGTTCCACAATGTTCCTATTCCTCCCGAGGCACCCAGTGAGTCTGTTGCTGTTCCTGCAAATATTTTGTGTCTTTTTGTAAATTTTTGAAAGTATGGGTTGGACATTTTGGTCTCTTGGATCAGAAAGAAATCTGGCTGCTCTTGACTGATTATATCCTGGGCTGCGTTGGATTTTAGAGAGAAGCCCAGGCCCTTGCTATTCCAAGAGACCAAAATCATTACTTACTGGCTTTTTGGTGAGCCCCACTCTTCTCCTTTGTCTTCTCCCCACTTCCTTTTTGCTTGGCCAAAAAAGAATCCATCAGTTGTTGAGTGCCTGTGGCCATTTCTTTAGCTGCTATTTCGTCTCTTATTTCTTTATTTGATTTCATGCCTTCTTTTTTTGGTGGCTCTGAGTTGTTGCTTGCTTCTTTGTTTGTTTCTTGTTAGGATATGGTCTATGGTAGGGTGAGGGGAGGATCTGAGAAGGGGAGTGCAGGACTGCTAGAGCAGTGACTGGAGGTGGAGAAAGCAGGGAGGATGGATCTTCTTCCTCCAGATATTTGAAGGGATTTGAAGTAGAGGGCAAAGGCTGAGTCAAGATGGGAGGGGGAGGGAGGGGAGCAGCTTGGAATTCAGGGGGAGGCTTTGGTTTAGGGCTAGACTGTTTGGGGTTTGATTTTTTTTTTTGAGTTGTTCCCATGTGTCTTCACTAGCTTTGGTATTTTCATTCATTTCATTTTCTTTTAGTTTACTACACCTATTAGCAAAATGACCATATTCATGGCATACCTTACATTTGAACGGAATTTGTTCGTAGTCCAGCTGCTGAATATGGGTCCATTGGTCCACTTTGATCTTTATTGCTTCTGGAAGGCCTTTTCCTAAGTCGACTTCAACACAGATCCTTGCACAAGCATGCATGTTGTCCTTTGGTTCACATCTGTTGATGTATTTTCCCACAACGTTCCCAATGGCTTTAACCGAATCATCTCCCTAGCAATGGAGAGGGAGATGAGGCAAGCAAACCCAAACCGGGACATCATTAGGAATATCCATTTCAGGGTCAAAGTCAGGGGACCATCTGTTTAGGTAGAGACCTCTCGAATCCATGAAGTAGGGACCATTTCTGAAGATGAGATTCTGGTCTTCTTTGGTTTCAAAGAGGAAAGTATAATAACCCCTTCCATAGAATCTTATAGCGATTTTTCCTTGAATGTTCACGTTTCAGTTGCGCTCCACCCATTTTTGAACAGATCTAGGTGAGGGCCACAGACCATTAAATTTTCCAACTAGACCTCTCTCTGCTAGAGAGATCGCTACCTTCCTTGGGAGACTAGGAGGAAGAGAGATTTCAAGGATGTCAGCTAATTTCTTGACGAGCTTTAAAGCTGTAGGTTTGATTTTGGAGGTTGCATTTTCAGAAATGAGAGAGGCAAAGATCTCAGCTTGATCTTCATTGTCTTGCATCTGGGAGGGGTCATTCCCAGCCATGTGGAGGACAAGAGAAAGACAGTCGTGGCACTGGCTGAAGGAGAGGTAGTTTCCGACTGCGGGGGAGTCGAGAAGGAGGGTGAGAGGCCCAACAGCAGGGGCTGCTAAGCAAGAAGCCTGCGGAGGGCCATAGGAGGCACAGTTGCAGAGACGCGGGAGCTCCTATTCAAAAACACGTGCTCATAGAACCATCTAAATGTGTCATGTTGTTAGTGCATTAAAAACTTAACAAATAAATTTAAAACCAAAAAAGATCAACTTGGAATAGAAAATAGTGTGGAGGCATATTTTGTGTTACTCATTGATTGGAGTTGTTATTAGTTGTTTTAGGTTGAAAAACCCCATCAATGCATCTCACATGAATTACATTTGTTATAACAACCAAAGGTGGAGGATGACAAAGTTCTGAATTGAAATCGTGGTCAGATTGACCAACCTTCATCGGTGTTCTTATCACATGTTCATTTTGCAAAGGTTTCAACGATGGATGATTTGTGGTAGGTATATACATGTAAGTGCCCTGTCAAGATCTGATATTGTGACAATTTCTTGTTATATTTAGTTCATGGGTAATTTGGCACCGAGCTAAATTTCATAAACTTCAATGCTTAAGATGTTTGACCGTATTTCAGGTACATGTTTGCATTGTGACACAAGAAACTATAAACCAAAATCATTTAGTTCTTATTAAATATGTGACATTAATAAACCTTATGACTTATAATTGCAAAAAAAATATGATGAGTTTTGTATTAAGGAAGATTGAAGCGAGGGTGCTTGATTGATGATGTGAAATATATAACAATGACTCTAAACTAAAATAAAACTTATATTATATATTTACAAAATAATTCTTTGTTTATTTTAATGAGTTTGATTTTGATATAATATTATTTATTATATATAGTGTATATATGTATATTATATATATATATTATATTATATATATATATATTGTATATTTATATATATATATAATATATATATATTTATATATATATTATAGATGTATCTATATCGTATATAATATGTTATATACATATATATATATGTATTATATCCATATATTTTATATATATACATATTTTGTTATATAATAGCTACCATTTATATGTATATATATATGCCTATATAGTATTATGTGTGGTGTGGTGTGTTGGTTGTATATATATATATATACATTATGACATGATCGATATATTACAATGTGTTACAATCAATAAAATTATTAATATAAAATGTATTTACTTATCATCAAGTTAATGAAATGAAAAGCCATGTGAGACGAAAGTTGAACCAAAACCCATCAAGAAAATCCAAAGGGATCTATTGCAACAAGGTGTCATCAACAAAAAGAAAAGTAATCAAGTTTTAATAGAGGTGCGCCTAAATTGGATGCATTGAATAAGACACCAAAACCATTTACCTTCAAGAATTAGGTGACCAAAGGGCGAAGATATAAATGAAGTCTCTCAAGCAACCAAATGCAAAATGTGACACGATATGGAAAAAATGAGATCAATGGTGCAAGTGTTCCTCTGAGGAGAGGAATAATAACAAGAAGTGACATAAGTGTCGTCATACGAGAAAAATGGTCAAGGCGGAAAACGTCGCTTAATGTAAATGAAAAATAAGATGAAAAGCAAGCAAAATGAGAAGCAATTTGATCACAAGAAGAAGGGTCCCCATTTATTGTATAAGAAATACCAAGCCAAAATGGGGGTTGTTGTAGCTACAACAAGTTCCTAAGACTCTCCTTATGGATCTGATCAGCAACATGGTGTTGGGCATTCTTCTGGTTTGGTAAATACACTGAGAAGCTTAAAGGAAGAAATAAGGAGTTGTAAGGTAGACTATTACCGAATCATACAAGCACAGGAGAAACTAGCAGAGGTAAATGCAACAATACTTCAGAGTTTGTCAGAATTGCAGTGATAGGGGTCACTTCATATCAACCATGAGCAAGAGGAAAAAACTAATGGGGGTATATGGCTGTAGGTCGCATGGTGGTCACAGGTCAGATAGAGATGACACAGTTAGAGATGTCAGATTTTTGGACATTCTGGATAGGAGAGGTGATAGACACAGGTACTATTCTAGTTTTGGTTTTGACATGCATGATGATTGACATCATTATCATCCTTACAGGAGGAGTGATAGGGGATATTTGCTTGACGAGTTTAAGAAAGAAAACCCACCTACATTTGATGGAAAGATGAAGAAATCACGGGATGCAGAGGCATGGTTGCTTGGTATGAGGAAATTCTTCAGGTTGCTTGATTATTCAGAGGACATGAAAGCCAAAATAGCTACATTCAGTCTCAAAGGTAAAGTAAACATTTGGTGGGAAGGTGTGAAGAATGTCAAAGGTATAGATGAGGTGGACTTGACCTGGAATGAGTTTGAGTGACTATTCAAGAAGAAGCACCTATCAGAGAGATACTTTGATAATAGGGAAAAATAATTCTATGAGCTAAAGATGGGATCAATGACAGATGAGGAGTACACTAGCAAGTTCTTGGAGCTACTAAGGTACATGCTTTACCTCAGGGAGGAGAAGGCCAAGATTCAAAGATTTACTAGTGGGTTACCAATGGCATTCAAATATATGATTGAGTTTGATGAGCCTAGATCATTGGAGGAGGCCATTATGAACAATCGAAGTGCATATCTGACACTAAGCCAGACTAGAAAGGCAATGCAAAGGAGAAAGGAAAATGGGACAAGAAGCGAGAAATACCTTAGGATTTAGGTAATAAAGAGAATGCAGTGCCATCTAAGAAGTTCAATGCATCTGATAGAGGATAGGGATATCAATTTGAGGAGTAAAACAAGGATGTAGGTTGGAAGCTTATAGAGTGTTGGACTTGTAGCAAAGATCATCACAAGAGAGATTGCTTGCAGAATCAAGGTGGTAGGCCTTAGATATATAGTGCACAGGAGGCGCAAAATGTTGGGGATGTTGGTCAGAGCATTCTTTGTATCTATGCAACATTGGATAACAGACAGGCAAATCATTAGGAATCTATCATTGAGATGGACAGTAAGCTTTGTGATCAAGTTGTTTCTATTTTGATTGAACCTGGATCTAATTATAGTTATGTTAGTCATGAAATGGTTGATAAGTGTGGTTTGAATAAGGAAGTGCATGCAAAGTCTTGGTTAGTGCAACTGGATATAGGTACAAAGAAGCACGTCCACCATTGAGTAAGAGATTGAGCATTTTATTTCAATGGTATGCCTACCTCAGTATGTTTGAATGTATTATCATTGGGATCATACAATATGTTGTTGGGCATGGATTGGTTGTGCCTTCATAGAACCAAGGTGGATTGTTATGACAAAGCAATTGAGTGCATAAATGACAATGGGGAACAAAGAGTATTGTGGGGTAAGAAGAAAGCAACATCAGTTAGATTGGTGACAACTATGCAAGCAAAGTGTAGTCGCAGAAAGGGGTGTGTGTTATTCGTAGTGCACATTTCTAGTGACAAAGGTAAGGAAGTTGAGGATGTAGAGGTTTTGAGTAGGTACCTAGTTCTACAACAGTTTTAGGATGTATTTCCTAAGTATATTTCAGAGTTTCCACCTCACAGGGAAGTAGACTTTTCTATTGAATTGGTGCCAGGGGCAGCTCCAACATCAAAAGCACCTTACAAGATGAGTGCACCTATGTTGGTAGAGTTGAAGCTGCAGTTGAAGGAACTGTTGGATAAGGGGTACATTAGACCAAGTGTATCACCATGGGGCACACCGGTATTGTTTGTGAAGAAGAAGGATGTTACTCTAAGACTATGCATTGACTATATGCAGTTGAACAAAGTGATAGTCAAGAACAGGTATACTGAGGATTGATGACTTGTTCGATCAGTTGAAGGAAGCAACAATGTTCTCGAAGATTGATATGAGATTTGGATATCATCAGGTATGCATTAAGGAAGAAGACATATACAAGACAACTTTTCAGACCAAGTACGAGCATTATGAGTTTGTTGTAGTTCCATTCGGTTTGACTAATGTTCCAACTACTTTTATGTGCTTGATGAATAATGTGTTGCATCCGTATTTCAACAAGTTTGTTATTATGTTCATTGATGACATATTGGTATATTCTAAAAATGAAGAAGAGCATGCCAAGAATTTAGTACTAGTGTTCAGGTTGTTGAGAGAGCATCCGTTGTATGCTAAGCTCAACAAGTGCAGTTTATTTCAGACTGAAGTACACTACTTGGGACATGTGGTTTCCAAGGATGGCATAGTAGTGGATCCATAAAAGATAAGAGCTATCATGGAGTGGGCAACTCCTAGAAATGTAGATGAGGTGAGATGATTCATGGGGTTGGCAGGCTATTACAGGAGGTCCATTAGGAACTTATAGAAGATTTCTTATCCTATCACATTATTGTAGAGAAAATGTAAGAAGTTTGAATGGACATAGGAGTGTGAGTCTAGTTTTGAGCATCTCAAGCAGTTGTTGACACATGCACCAATGTTAAAGATTGCAGATCTAGACAAAGAGTTTGTAGTATGCACAAATTCTTGTAGAGAGGAATTGGTGGAGTACTTATGTAGGATGGATAGGTGGTATGCTATGAGTCACGAAAATCGAATGAGCGTGATCATAACTACCCCACACATGATCTTGAGTTGGCAACAATCATACATGCATTGAAGATGTGGAGGCACTATCTTCTGGGAAGGAGGTTTGTGTTGATGAGTGATCACAGTGGTTTTTGGTATCCATTTGACCAACCTAACTTGAATGGTAGGCAGGCTCGGTGGTTGGCCACGATCAGCGAGTTCGATTTTGAGATTAGTTATATCAAAGGTAAAGAAAACAGGGTGGCATATGCTCTTAGTAGGTGGATATAGGTAAATCACTTAGCAACTATGAGCTCCTATGGGACAAACTTACATGATAGGATCTTGCAGGCAGAGCAATAGGATGTTAGGTATATGGATATTGTGCATAGGTTGCAGCAGAGTACATGTACATGCACATGTGGTGGTACGGGTACAAGTAGTAGTACATGTATAGGTACATGTGGTGGTACATGTACAAGTAGTAGTACATGTACATGTACATGTCGTAGCACATGCATAGGTATAGATGCAGGTGCACAAGATGTGGATTATTGCCTCACGACAGATGGATTGGTTAGATTCAAAGATAAGATATATGTGCCAGACAATAGTGAGCTCAAGAAGGTGATCTTGAGGGAGTTTCATGTGAAACCAAATTCAGGCCACCAAGGCTATCAGAAGACATTGAATACAGTGAAGAAATTTTATTATTAGCCGAAACTGAAGAAGAATGTAGCAAAGTTTGGGGCTAGGTGTTTTGATTGTCAGTGGGTGAAGACAAAGTGTAAGCATCCAGATGGATTGCTACAGCCAATTGTGATTCCATAATGGAAATGGGAGGTCATTTCCATGTATTTTATTATAGGGTTGCCGAGGACAATGAGACAACATGATTCCATCATGGTAGTGGTGGACAAGTTGACAAAGGTAGTGCACTTCATTCCAGTGAAGTCTACATTCTCAGCTAGCGATGTAGCACATATATTCATCAGAGATGCGGTCTAATTGCATGGAGTTCCAAAGAAGATTGTGTCAGATAGGGATGCAAAGTTTAGTTCCAAGTTTTGGAAGGAGTTGATTTCATGTTTGGGCACAAAGTTAGACTTTAGTAAAACTTATCATCTGCAAATAGATGGACAAACTGAGAGGGTCAACAAGATATTGGAGAACATGTTGAGGATGTATGTGATGCATCAACAATGAAACTGGGAAGAGTATCTTCCACTAGTAGAGTTCTCTTACAACAATGGGTACCAGGAGTCACTGAGGATGATTCCGTTTGACGCATTGTATGGGTGGAGTTGTAACATTCCCATCAGTTGGAGTGATCCAGTTAACAGGGTGTTGATTGGACCAGACATGTTGGCAGACATGGAGCGGAAATGCTGGTAATCAATAAGAATTTGAAAGTAGCATAGGATAGGTAGAAGAGATATGAAAATTGGAACAAGTTGTTCAAGGATTTGTAGGTTGGGGAACAAGTGTACTTGCACATCAAACTGAAGAACAACTCCTTACAGATTGGATAATGTGCCAAGCTGGCACCTCAATTTTGTGGAATCTTCAGTATTATAGAGAGGATTTGGCAAATATCCTATCGACTTGCACTACCTCCAATAGTGAAAGTCCATGATGTTTTTCATGTGTCATTGCTTGAGAAGTACGTTAAAGATGTTGATCATGTGACTGAATGGTTTGTATTGCAGGTGGAGCCATATGGATAATTCCAACTGGAGCCTCAGTGTATATTGCAAAAAAAGGTGCTCATGCTCCAGAACTGAGCAATCGAGCAGGTTAAGGTGCAATAGAAGGACTTTGGGTCTGATGAAGCTACATGGGAGATGGTGGATCAGATGCGGCTATGTATCCTTCATTGTTTTCCGGTTGAGGCAAAGCAGTTTTGGTATGGTGTTTTGGTATATGTCTTGGTATATGTTATGGTATATGTTTTGGTGATGTTTGGTATATGTACATATGTATATAGATGTAAATATTTCCATGAGCTACGTTATAAATATCCAATAAGAGGTATGGGTGTCATGTCATATGATGTTATACTTGTTATGTTTCATGTTGGTTTGCTTCACAACAGGTTGATCATTGTAAATACTACAACGAGATGAGTTATAAAGCTCCATCGACGATATGTTTTTCTTACAATAGTCTGGTGGTTATAGGTGTTGTTGAACACCAAGGACGATGTTCCCCCAAGAGGGAGGGTTCTGTAACAGCCCTGGTGAAAATTTAATGTAATAAAAGTTAATAAAGGCAAAATAATAACCACAGTTGATGGGATACTTATTCCAAGCTAAATGTTGGGAAAAACATCCTAATGTGGGTGTTCATTGGTTTATTATGGCTAAGGAAAATTGACAAAGGCAATGGCTAAGGATTTGGAGAGGAAAAATGGCATTTTGGCACATTTATTTATGAAAATAATGGAAATTAGGAGAAAAGGGAGGTGAAAGGTCATAGGTTGCATGTGAGGAGGAAAATGAAGGAAAATAATGGAAAATGAAGGAAATAGAGGCCTCATTGATTAAAAGGCTTCCGAGGATCTGTACACAAACTTTTTTTAGTCCAATTTTGGAGCTCTCTCTCTATTCTCTCTCTCTCTCTCTCTCTCTCTCTCTCTCTCTCTCTCTCTCTCTCATTCTTGGAAACTTAAAGTTTTCTTGGAGCACTCTTGGAGGATGTGGAATACTTGAAGTTTTGGAGCAAGAAGGCAAAGGAAGAGCAGGAAAGCGCATTAGGACACTGGGATCATCAACTACAATGGATTTGGCTTGAAGGTATTGAGTTGCATGTATGTTTTGCTCACTAGTTTTGGCATGCATGTGGTTTATTGGTCATGATCTGTCACTGGCATGGAGGATTAATTGGATTGACAATGGATTTACCTAGCCTTGCCATTTCCTAGATAGCCATGGAGATTGTGGGTTTATTTCTTTGTTTTGTTTTGGTTGGTTCTCATGTTTCCTTTAGCTTGGGTTGAGTTATTATTTCTTGGAAGCCCTAGTTGTACAAACGATTTGGAGGCCTTGTAACAACTCGGGTTGAGTTACTAGTCCTGGAATCCTTGGTTGGACAAATGCTTTGGGAGCCCTTGGTGGGTTTAGTTACTAGTCCTGGAAGCCCTAGTTGGACAAACGCTCTGGAAGCCCGTATAAGTTGTTGGTTGAGTTACTAGTCCTAGAGGCCTTGGTTGGAATAAATGCTATGGAACCCTGGAAGTCTTGGGTAGATATCAATCTAATGATGGTTTTGTGATGTTCGATCGTGAGGTGGAATCATTGTTTGATGGGTTTAGGTGGTTAGCCTCTGGAAGCTCTGGATGGTTTTGGATTAATTTGTTTTATGAGATCCCACATTCATGCCTGGAATATGACATGAGGGTGACTGGCTGAAGGGAGTTTTGGCTTAGCCATGTCTACGGTTAGATGGTTCATGGAATCCCCACAACTGGTTGGCCTTTTCATCATTAATATGAGGTTATTTCTCCTTTTTATTCTATGAGTATTGTACTAGTTTGTATGTGGATTTTATGGTTGTTGTTTCCTTGGTATTTCTATACCTATTATGATGGTTATGAATATGTATTATGATAGTGGCTATGTAGGGCTCTAATCATGTTTTCACTTGTAAATGAATGAACAATGTATCTATGACCTAATGGATGAAATGACAGCGAATGTGTTGAGGCATCAATGCTTCATAGCGATTCTCATATGAGTATGAGACCTATATGCTTAGATATGTAATTTACACCTATAAATTACATATTTGTGATATGTTTGACAATATGGTTGTCATGGCTAGTAGGGGTCCAATCAAGGGTTTGTTCAAGTAATTGCAATTGCATCATCATTTCTTTGTTATCTTTATATTATGAAGGTTTCATTGAATTCTAGGCTCTGGGCCTGAAAAAGTGGCTCAAATCTTGGGGACGTTGGCACAAAATTGAGCAAAATAATCCCTGGACGCTGGCATACCATGTCATAAGAGTATCACGGGAGTGTTTGAGAGTTAAGTGGTCTAAAATATCAGTGGGACCTAGGGGTTGGTTATTAGAAAGGTTGGGATGGTTCCTAGGGGTCTTATTGCTGATGTTGAAGGTCTGTAAGTGTGTTTCCACCAGTTCCACTTCCTTAACATGACTTAGGAGGTTGAATCATATCATAGTAACTTCTCGTCACATGTTTACCCTGGTTGTGTTATCACTTAGAACTGCAGTGATATGTACATAACGTTGTCCATAATTTTTTTGTTGTCCAAAAATAGGTGTCTAATGGTTATTGCCCTATGTTTGTTACTTAGGGATCGTGTTTTATAAAGGTATTCATATGAATCATTTTCAAAAGCCGTTAGTCATCCTCCATCATGATTGTATAAGATATGTCTTGTCTTATACACGTCACTAGTCCTTTTCGCATTTTTGCAGCGCAATCTTATTGGCTGATTTTGCAGCGCAATGATGTTTTAGTTCTTTCGCAGCGTGTCAGTAACCAACCATTTCGTAGCGCATATTGTTAACTTATAACTGTCTGCGCTACGAAATCGCGGATTTGGGGATTTAAGCAGCACTGATTCTTAGAATGTCATGTCTGAGGGATGAGTCAGTATGTCCGTCCGTTTAATTGTTAGAATGGCGTCCTTTTCAAGCAAGTATAAGCCATCATTTCCCCAATAGGTTCATAACCACGCACATAAAATCATTCAAATGGTCTGTAATGCTGGTAGTGGTATGATGTTTGTTAATGTTGTATGAATTGGTCCGTTTGCATGATAAGACTGTTAAGTTGCGGAGGAGCCCGAGTTCATTCTCAAAAAGGAACCTGATTGCAAGCGAGCCGGCGTTCAAAAGTTTGAATTTGCATTTGAAGTTGAAGCTGGTAGTGTTTCTCTGCGCAAAGGAGTTCAAAGCAAAATGGAGAAGAAGGGGCATCGGTCTGGAAGATGTCAAAGAACTGAACCTGTGGGATTGGATCTCGCATTGAGAGATGAAGGTGTGAGACAAGCCTTTCAGGATGCTGGTTGCTGGTCTTTTTGTGAAAAGATACAAGGGGGGCATGTTGAGGTAACAAAAGCATTTGCCTTAAATTTTACTGGTTTAAGTTCTAAAGTAGCTATGCTAGAATTCCTAGTATCTTCAGAGGTTATTGCTAGGGTGACTGAAATTCCGAGAGGAGGGCAGGAGTGGTTTAAAAATTTAAAATTTGATATGAACCCCTGCAAGGAGTTCCTGAAGGAGCCTTATGTAAATGAAGATCTTACAAAGGCTATGCCAAGACATTATGTAAAAGAACACTATGCACTTCTCCTAACATGTATTCAGAAATATTTAACATGTGAAGGGAGATATAACAAGGTTTACTCCGATCATTTTAAGTTGTTGCTACATTTTACAGGCAAAGCATTTATAGATATCCCATTCTACTTGTCTCGTAGCCTCAGCAAGATGTGTGATAAGATTCAATTGAGGAAAGATGACTGTGAGACATCACTGTTTCACCATGGTTTAGTAAAACTGTTAGTGCTGGATAACTTGCAGAAGATTGGTCGGGATTGGGATTCTTTTATTTTTATGGCTGGTTTTCAGAGTAAGACAGGCCTCACCCCACTGCCTGTTAGAGAAAGAGAAAAGTCAATTGAGGAACCTACTCTTGCTGAACTAAGAAAGGAGATAAAAGGAAAGAAGAAGACCAAGACCCAATTGAAGGAATCAATGAAGCCATTAGTTATCAAAGAGACACCTCAATCATCATCAAAAGAAAAGATCAAGCACAAGAAAAATGCACCTGGGTCAAGTGGAGCTGAACAGATATCAAGAGTAAAAACCAGAAGTCAATTAAACAAAGAAAAGGGCAAATCAATAGCTGTTGAAGAAAGTCCAATATCAAAACCTAGTTTAAATGATTTACTTGAGGCTATTGATTTTGAGCAAGCTAAATCAGTGCATATTGAGTCAATGCACATTGATTTAACTCAATCATCACCAGAGAGCACTAAAAAATCAAGGGCTTCAAAGAGGTTAAGGTTTGATGAACCTGGTAAAGAATTTGTGTTCAAACCACGGAGGCCAGTCACAAGGAAGCAAATTAAAGAAGCTGAGCAAGTGCACGGAGAAGAGGTAGATGTAAAGGTGCCTAGAACAGAAGTAATTGAACAACTGCCTAAAACAGAGGAGGCAGAGAAAATGAAGAAAAAACCCTATACAAGAAGACAAGCAAGAGAAATGGAGAAACAGCTGCCTAGAATAGAAAAAGCAATAGAAATCAAGGAGAAAGGTTTGAATAAAAAAATCCCCATTTCTCAAGAAGCAAAGACTACATCTTCAAAAGACCAGTGGGAGGCAACCGAAAAAGAAGTGGCTGAGATGGAGAGGGTCGTAGCTGAAATCGCAGCCATGGAAAAGGAGGTTGCAAAACTAAAAGCACAGCTAAATAAATTAGCTGCCAAATGAAATTGCAGATTTTAAGTCAGGTGTTGCTCCAAAGTTTTGCTTTATTTTGCTTAAGTTCATTGTTTTTTAAGGCATGTAAGCACGGCTATATAAAACCAGGGTAAAATAGGATTTTTGAAACCGGTGGCAGAGCTGTTACAGTCACAGAGAATATTTAGACATTCACTAAAGACTGTGTTTTTGAAAAAACAGCAGTTTCGTAGCGCGCTACGAAACTGTTGTAGGTGCTGTTTTTTGAAGAAAATAAATAAGTTTAATGATGAGGTCAGCAGATTTTGGAGAAAATGCCTAATGAATATCAAGGAAACCACATAAGGCTATCAGGGCCATTCAAATAATGACAAGTGTCCATCCTTCATAAAGGTAAAATATTTTGTCTTAAGCCATAACTTTAATAAAGGTACTTTATTACCAGTGGTTAAGGTTTGGCTGAAGATGCATACGAGGATGTGGGCTTGTACACCTGTTCAATCAACAAGGCTTCCAGCATATCTAGAAAGATGGTGATGCTCATCGATTTTGAAGTATTAAAGAGCTGGGAACATATTGCTTAACTTTCGAAGGATGGTGGGAAACAAGGACCGAGTAAATAGGGGTTTATTATTATGATCAATGAACCATCAGCACATTTAGCATCCAAGGCTAATCTGGTTTCTTGCATCCTTATCTCAACTATCACGGCTAGAACTAAAGGAGACAGCTGTCGAAGATCTAGAAAGGAATCATGATACGAGGAGAATAAAATTAGAGTTTAAGTTTGATTAGGACTCTTTGTAATTACAGTTCAATGCTTAGTGGATTTAATGAGTCTGTTAAAATAGATAAGGGTAGTTAATGTCAGTCATCGAGCTCCCCTCATGCTGGAGGAGGAGGCTCAAAGTAGTTAAGAATGTTTTTCTATATATAGATGAAACTCTGATGTAATGAAGGTTGGATGTTTATGCAAAAAACAGAGTTTATATTGGCTTGTGTAAAAGACTTTTTACAGTAATAGAAAGACTACTTTTTCTTCTCAAGATTCATACTTTGTTCAAATGCTCAAGATGTATGTGGTTTTGTCTTATCCTTCATATTTTTTACAGCTCTATAGATATGCAATCACTCTGAATTCACCTAGTGCTCAGACTTCCTGTGCATATTTATGAGTTGGGGTTCTTTTGAGAAATGTTTTTTACAGCTCTATAGGTATACAATCACTCTGAATTCACCTAGTGCTCAGACTTCCTGTGTATACTTATGAGTTGAGGTTCTTTGAGAAATGTTTTGAGTGTTTAAACATTACATGCCTTGACTTCCATGAATGAGTAGTTGATAGTTTACTGAAAAGGTGTTTGACTCCATGAGCCCAATGGAAGAAATGTTATGTTGTCTGTCCAACAAGCATGTTTATTAAGTTTTCATTTCAAGAGTTAGCCCTCTTTGTGTTAATGATAAATCAGTAGTTTATTTTGAGAGAGCCCTCTCAGGTTAAGGAGGCTAACCCTTAGCCAAGAGTCTGGTCTGAAATAGTTACATAGAGTCTAACTGATTAGCAGCCATCAGTACTAATTTTGTGATAACAGTGTTGAAGAGTTATTTGAATTAAATGTAAGTGGAGAAGGATTAACGAGGCAAGTGGACTAACATCCTAGCATCATCCCATATCCTAACCTTGAGAACCATCAACATAATTTCACTCTCAAACGTAGATGTATTCTCCTGTTGGGAATAGGATTTTGGCAAACACATGGCATGAAGGTTCATCGACAGGAGTAGGGCGGGACAGATGTAAGCAAGGTCTCGATATTAATAAATTCAAGGAGGATGTAAGGGTTTATTTCCACACAGTCAAATAATTTCATTCACATTAAAAATATAGCAACTTCATCGTGATCACTGAGATTTTTAATGAAACCATATCCAAATCCAAGTGCTTGGCTAGATGGAGGTACATTGTAGGTGATCGCATTAAATTTGAAGAGGAAATTATTGACTTGAAGATGGAGGTTTTTCCAGGATATAAGCCAAGTTAGAGTATCAATTTCTCATTAGCAATGCAATTTTGGCTGTTCAGTTGCAAGGTGGAAGGATCGGTTAATTGTGAGGTTCTATCCATGGAATCATCATCGATGAAGGATAAAGAGGATCTAGTAACCACTTGGGTTATCTCATGGCTACAACGAAACATATTTTGACCCTTTTGAATATACCAGGGGATATGCGTGAAATGGAGGTAGAGGCCCAATTAAATTTGTTGAACCAAGAGTTTTGTCTACTTCAAACAAAACTAAAGACGCTTCAACTACATTATTATATGATAAAACTCTACCTTGTTGATCTGGATTTAAATAGGAACGCAACAAATTACAGAGATAACCATAAACATAGAGATGCAATGGAAATAATACTTCATTTCATTAATGTAAAATACTGAAATATGCTTACAATAGAATGGAACTAACTAGCTAGGGAAATGTAGCTTATCCTAAGGAAGAGATGTGGTGGTTACAGCCTCTAAACTGTGTTTATACAATGAGGCTCGAAGGCCTATTTATTGTTGAGAAATAACGAAAAACCCTTAACATCCCAAACCTACCTAGAAGATGAAATGCCAAATTGTGGGCCCCGTTTTGGGTAAGTTGGTACATCAACTTCCCGGGGTCGTAACTTTGGCACCCGATCTTTGTTTGACGCATACAATAGCTCGTTAGAAATATCTATCTGAGCACTACAACTTTAGGAAGAGAAACATTGGTCCATGGACCCATATTGCTCCCAGATTTCCCAAAAAACGTTGTTTAGGGCCTCAAAATGGCTCTGGAAGTTTAGGACCCAAAAAACTGCTAAAAACAATAAATTGTGCTACAATTACAGAAACTGAAAACCTGAAAGAGATAGTTGTGGGGGTCCAAGTGGGATAGGTGGGTGGCCACCAACATCCACCTGGATCATTCCTCCCCCCTTAGGAATCAATGGTCCCCATTGCGTTGAGTTCCTCCATTTGCTGAACTTGGTCCTTGGTGAGTTGTTTTGCAATCTCTGATGTGTCCAGTAATGGTGGGAAGCATGGTCGAGGGCAGAACACATTGAACACTTTCTGCATGTGAAGGAATGGAGGAATGTTGTGCTCCAAAGCATTATTTCCCACAGCCTCGGTAATGATGTAAGGACCATGTTGGAGTGGTATGAGCTTCTAATGGGCTCTTGTAAGGCGTTATTTCTACATATGTAACCAAAATTTGTCGCCCACCTAAAACTTGTGTGGTACCCCTGTGGGTAAGGAGAAGTTGTTCCTGTGTTCTTTCATGATCGTATCCCTGTGTTGCTGCTGCTGCATGGAGGAACCCTTCGCGGGGGTCATGGATCTGGCAATGATCTTCCCCTTACTTTGGGAGTGGACCAAACAAAAAATAAATTTCCTAGTCTATGATATGATCTTACTACATTTCTTAGCAGAGATTAAAGAGGTGGTGGTAGGTGGGGCTACCTCTGGTATCCTGTATAATGAATTACACAAAGAAATAATAATAGCGTGAGGCCTTGACTCATACACAGCATGTCGCCTCCATAAGTATGGCTGGCCTAATAATACATCACAAACATCTAGAGGTGCAACATCACACAATAGCTCATCTATGAAGGGTTTGATGTTGTAGGGAAGGCGACACTACTAGCGAACTCAGAGATCTTGTCCTTGGTGAAGCCACCCAATACTGTACGGCTACAGGTGTGGTGTAGTTGGTAGGCCTAACTGCTTCACGACCTCTGCTAAAATGAGGTTCTTTTGGCTCCCATTATCAACAATGAATTGCAGTGGCAAACCTTTCACCCACATTTGTGAGTGGAAAGGACACTCCCCCTCCTCTGGGTCTTCGGGCTCATTCTTCTGGATCTTAGCGGTGGCAACAGTGACATTGGACTCCGCATCAATGATCTACTTCCATTTTCCATTCCCCTTGTCGGGTTCTGACTCAGGGTCCAAACATGCATTTAATTCTGAAGCCTTCAACTCGGCCACCAACGACTGCTTGGTCCGACACTTACTTGTGTTGTGAGTGGGGCTCTTGTGGAACTCATACCACTTTCCTGTGTCCTTCTTTGACGTCGTGGTGTTGTTCTTTTCTTGTGACTTTGACGAGTTGTCTTGGGTTTCTTGTCTTGGATTTGTCCTTGGTTTTGCGATTTGGGGAAGCCTTTTCCTTGCTTTGGATTCATAGATCCAATGTCTCGCTTCTTCTGTTTAAACTTATGCTCGATTTTGATAGCGTATCGATACGTCGTGCCGAGCGAGGAGATGTTCAAGAACTCCATCTCTTCCTGGATGTACCTGTGTAGGCAACAACAGTATTTGAGTACCAAATGCAGCTCAGAGTCCTTGATACCCAACTGTGTGCAAAGTGTATGAAAAATGTTTGTGAAATCTGGCACATCTTGGTCCCTTCCCTGCCGCAGAGTGGTCCACTTTATGTATTTGTCCTCATAGCTTTTGAGAGGGTAGTACTGCTCCTTGATGGCATCCTGGAATGAATTCCATGTGGGTGCGGCTGAAAATAGTGAGCCTGTACTTTCATCCTTCTACTCATAGTAAGTTTCACACCAATCCTTGACGTGGGGGGCTGCTTTGAGAAGAGCGAAAATAATCTTTTCCCGACTGGAAAAATCATGAACAGAAAAATACCCATCTAGCGGATTTAACCATTTATCTACGTCATATCCATCTATTTGACACTCAAATATGGGGATTTCAAAATTAACATGTACCTTAAAGGTTGTGGTGTTTCCAGAGTAGCTATTGGAAGCCAATGTGTCGCCTCTGGGTAGTCGCTGAAGGATCTGGGCAAAGTTGTCCATCATCGTGTTCCTTTATCGCTCAAGTGCTTATTCGAGCAAGATTTTGATAGGATCTCCTACCCCCTCGTCTTTCTTTTCATCCACCATGGGAGGCCATTGGGATTTTTGAGGTTGGTCTTGCAAAGGTTCGACCAGTTCAAGCCCTAACTCCTTATATCCTGACCTCGTTGGGGACATGCAAAGAAAAACAGAGAAAAATCAGACCGCTCTGATACCACTGATCCGGATTTAAATAGGAACGCAACAAATTATAGAGACAACCATAAACATGGAGATGCAGCGGAAATAATATTTCATTCCATTAATGTAAAATACTGAAATATGCTTACAAACAGAAATGGAAATAAACGAGCTAGGGCGATGGTAGCTTATCTTTGAGAAGAGATGTGGTGGCTACATGCCTTTGAACTGTGTTACAATGAAGCTCAAAGACCTATTTATCGTTGAGAAACAATAAAAAAACCTTTTAACATCCCAAAACCTAACCCTAGAAAATGAAACACCAAATTGTGGGCCCTATTTTGGGTAATTTGGCACATTAACTTCCGGGGTCGTAACTTTGGCACCCGATCTTTGTTTGACACGTAGAATAGCTCGTTATAAAGATCTATCCGAGAACTACAACTTTGGCAAGAGCAACATCGTTCCATGGAACTATGTTGCTCCTAGATTTCCCAAAAAACATAATTTAGGGCCTCAAAACGACTCTCGAAGTTCAGGACCCGAAAAACTACTAAAAATAGTAAATTGTGATACAATTACGGAAACTGAAAAACTGAAAGGGACAGTTGTGGGGGTCCAAGTGGGAT
>APFE030126545.1:2684-16824 GCA_000404065.3 Pinus taeda
CTAGGTGGGAATTACATCCAATCATGGGAGGACATGAAGAACATATTCTTGAAGAAGTACCAAGACTATTGCAAATCCAATGAAGATATTTTCAGTATGATACAAGGGGAAGATGAAATTTTGGAGGACTATGTAGATCGATTTCAATATAACCTTCAAAAATCAAAGCATAAGCATTTGCAAAAAGAGATCTTAAAAACACTCATTCTTAAAGGGATCAAAGATGAATTTTTAGAACTCTTAAATCTGATAGGAAAAGGTGATGTTTTTCAGTTATTATATGATGATGTTTGTGAGTTGTGCATAAGGTATTCAAGAGGAATCTCCAAGGCTGGTAAGAATTCTAGAGATGTTTGTTCCTTCTTTTCCAAATCTGCTACAAGAATAGGAGACATAAGAGCTGAAATCAATGTTTTATTTGAAAATTTTAAAGTTGATCTTATTAGCTCTCTAAATGAAAAATTGGATGTTTTGTAGGTTCATAAAAATGAGAATTGGATGAAGTGTTTTACCCTCATGACCGAAAGGAGCATCTCATAGATACTCACTTTTCCTTATCTAGGATGGAAGTAGCGTATCAGAGAGATGAGGAAGCTGCAACAAGGTCAAAACCATGGAAATCATGGCCTATAGGTATCATTCAAAACACTTCTTCTCCATTCTCTTACTTGCATAATCCATTATGGAATACTAATGTGTTAGGGCAGCCATGTCAATTTCAATATAACCACCAATCTTGTCTACAAGTTTGGCATGGTTCACCTTATGATTGCATGACCACTCTCCCTCATCTTGTAGCACAAGCACATTCTCCATATTCTCCACTAGCTCTTCCACAACATCTTGCTTGCATATCAAATTTATCCAC
The DNA here is from genome assembly GCA_000404065.3 of Pinus taeda. Taxonomy (NCBI): domain Eukaryota; kingdom Viridiplantae; phylum Streptophyta; class Pinopsida; order Pinales; family Pinaceae; genus Pinus; species Pinus taeda. The sequence goes on from APFE030126545.1 coordinate 3,553, forward strand.
TCAACCCAATCATCCACATCATCACAATGCTCCATTCCTTACACATTTTCCTACTCAACTAATTCCAAACCCTCACCACAATAAACCAGTACAACATGCTTACAATGTTGAACTGCCAAATTTACCCACCCTTCCCACCCATTCTATCTCACATGCGCCATTAGAAAAAACTTACAATGAGATTCAGAATGTTTTAAATTCAAAAATTGTAGAAGCTATGGAAGAAAATGAGGTTTCTTATAGTATGTATCAACAAGCCATTTTAAAAGCTCAAGAACTTCATGATATGATGGCTACTGAAAATCATCAAAATAAAGGATATATTGAAGATTCGTTTCACTCCATCACTTGTTTTTAGCATCACTCCATACTTCAACAATTTTTGACACCATTTTTCAAGGGAAGTTGGCTTCTCATACCCTAATAATTATTAACGTGCATTTTTCAAATTTGGGTATGTGCATACTAGAGGCCTTATTTCTAAAATGGTTCCACTGGAAATACTCTTATACATAAACATATTCAATTCTCAAACAAGAGTAGGATAGTGGAGAAAATAAAATAAATAAAGAAATAAAACAAACACATTTTTTTATTTTTGTAAAACTAGTTGTTTCTTTTGTTGCAACACGCTATCGAAATCAACATCGATGATAAATGTTTCAATTCATTTGTGTATGTATATGATTTATAATAGAAATAAAAAAAAATACAAATACTTGTATTCATTTTTATCATCAATATGAAAAACGCTTCAATATCATATTTTTTGGCTTGTGGGCTTGATGGAATTTCTACAAAAACAGTCGGGACAGTCATGTTTTGAGGGACCAAAAGTGAATATTTTTAAAATATGTTTCTATCCTAAGTAGCCCTTGATGTATACTTTCTAACCCAATTTGAATCACTCAATTTGGATTTGAAACGAAAAAGTTAGAAACAAAACATTGACAGGATGTCTAGTGGCATCCTAGGAACAGAGTTGGGACAGTCCATTTTTGGAGGCCTAAATGTTTGAATTTTTAAAACCTGTTATTATGGTAGATTCCCCTATGAATCTAGTTTATAATTAAATTTGAATCACTCATTTTCAATATCGTATGGGGAAGTTATGATCAAAATATTGACTGCCTATTGTAAATCAACGCCCTTAAAACTATGTCTTTCCAGCTATTCCTTATAGTATTTAGCCTATAAATTATTCTTGTATTCAAAAAATATTTCTATTAAAAATAAATAAATAAATATACTTTCATTTCCAATTTCAATCATTCGAATCCGACGTCAAACGAAAAATCTATGCTTAAAACATTAACTGTTGGTCTAAGCTGGGCAATCGAAAATGACTCTGTTATGCAGGTTGTTCTAACTAAAATTGACATATCATATCAGTGAATTTTAAAAACTGTTGCTACTAGAGATAAACATTTGAATTAGCTCTCATTTGGCTTTGGAATCACTACATTTGGATGAAAAACAAAGAAGTTGTGATTAAAACACTGCTGGTTAGTATGGTCCACCACTGCTCCCCCGCAGGTGACAAATAAATTTTACTTTGTTATTCTCTCAATGGATTTATTATATAGAGTAACTAATTTTTGTTTTTTTGCATAATTCTTGGATTAGGGGAGCCCGATCACCTCTCTTTCTCCATGATTTAATGTTTTATTGCAGGTAGACACTCGTTTTTTTGCAGATCCTGGGAAAATAAAGAAGGTCAATTTATGAACGAGTGATTTTTGAAAGAAATTTTAATGAAACAAAGGGAGTTTCATCCAACTCATTACCCAATGGATTCATACTAGAAAAAATGAAAAATTGATTTCAATTTGAATATTCATGTCTTAACATTGCAGCTAAAACATTTTTCAAAGAGATCATTTTTTTTACATAACATCATAGCTGTTGTAACTTAATTTACTTATTTACAGACTGTTTTTTAAATAAAATGTTGTTTCTTTTCTGATTTATCTTATATTTTTTGTTTCAAGTGTTGCTTCATTCAAATTGTAACATATCTTCAGCATCAATGCCGTGAACAGCTAATTCATTCTTTGCGTGCATGCAATTTATGATTGCGTATTTTATTGTTCCTTTTCGGAAGGGACAACATTTGTGTGCATTTTTGTCGTTCCTGCTCTTCCTTTTTCAAAGGGACAACATTTTCGTTTTGCTATTCCTTTGGAAAAGGAATAGCACCTTTTGAGTCAGCCGTTCATTTTGCTGTTCCTTTTTCATGGTTCATTTTGCTGTTCCTTTTCGAAATGGAACAACATTTCTTCACTTTCATGTTTTGTTGTTCATTTTCAAAATGAAGCAGCACGTTTTGTTGTTCCTTTTCAAAATGAAACAGCACTTCTACATTTTCACGTTTTGTTGTTCCTTTTCGAAATGGAACAACACTTCTGCACTTTCATGTTTTGTTGTTCCTTTTTGAAATGAAACAACTCTTCTGCACTTTCACGTTTTGTTGTTCCTTTTCGAATGGAACAACACTTCTGCACTTTCACGTTTTGCTATTCCTTTTTTAATGGAACAACACTTCTGCACTTTCACGTTTTGTTGTTGCTTTTCGAATGGAACAACACTTCTGCACTTTCATGTTTTGTTGTTCCTTTTCAAAATGGAACAACACTTCTGCACTTTCACGTTTTGTTGCTCCTTTCTGAATGGAATAGCACTTCTGCACTTTCACATTTTGTTGTTCCTTTTCAAATGGAACAACACTTCTGCACTTTCACATTTTGCTGTTCCTTTTCAAAAATAATAGCACTTCGATACTTTTCATTTTTGTTGTTCCTTTTCCAAAGGAATGGCACTTGCGTTTTTGTTGTTCATTTTTCAAAGGAACGACACTTTTGATTTTTGCTATTCATTTTCCAAAGGAACAACACTTGCATTTTTGTTGTTCATTTTCTAAAGAAACGACACTTTTAGTTTTTGTTGTTCATTTTTCCAAAGGAACGACATTTGCATTTTCACACTTTTTTGTGTATATTTTTGTTTTTTTTGGTATACATTTTTTTCGATGTTCCCTACACAGAACACCACTTTCTTTTTTAGTGTTTTTGTTGTTCCTTCAAAAAAGCAACACTTTGGGAGTATTTTTTAGAGCAACCTTTCCTTTCTCTTGTGGAATTATTCCTAGTTCATCTCAACCACATTTTCCTGATTCTCTTTCATGGCATGAAGTACACTACTTTTATGAGGACAAGAATTATGGATTCTTTTGAAGTGATTTATTATCATTCTTGTTATGATATTTAATAGAACAGCTCCTTGATGATAGATTCTTTTCAAAAATGACACAATTATTTATATACTATTTTACTGCATTGTTTTCCGTTGAACATGATATTGATTGATCATCTTAATACCATGTTGGTTCCACCCTTCCTGGTTATAATCTTCTTTGTCTGTAATAAATGAGATTATGGGTATAACTTTTTCTATTGACACGTTCAACTTCTTCCACCATCCCTACTCTTAAGGAGTACTAAGCCTCCCTCTTTTTATCATAAAAATGTGTAATAACAACAAAATTTGTTCGCGGATGGAGGATAGGGGGTCTCATTACGAGCCAGCCTATCATGTTCATAAGGCTGTAACAAAGTGACATTCCCATTAAGGCCACCACATAAGGGTTATGATCCATTGGATAGCCAAATTATCCTTGGAACATGAGCTCTCATCACGAGCTAGCCTGATCACTTTTGCTACATCCCAGTGAATGGCAGTGTGGTTATCTGGTTACCATGCCAGCACACTGATCTCTTCTGTAGAACAACACTGGAACTCTCCATTTATAAATTGAGGATCCTGGCTCATATGGGTTAAAAAGCAACCATGCCGAGGCTATGGACGTCTACTGGCAGCAGAGGCTTTGCTTATGGTATTGAAGTTATATCTTATCGTCAATTATTACTATAATACCCTTTTCTCATTTTTTATTTTTATCAGATAAGTTATTTCCTTAATTTTTATCCCTATTTTGAACCTTTATGCATGATAAATTGTTTTATGATCAATCACATCATTTTTCAGCTAGAATATAGTCAGCAAAGCATATTTTTGGCATATTGTCGTTCTTTTTCTTTTTTCATAACTTATCATCAATCCAAAGCGTCTTATCTTTTATTCATAACTATCTTTATACAATTTGCTTTCATTATAACCATAACTCTCGTCATCCTATCATTGATTTGTGTGCTCTACTGCTGTATCGTTCATTCCCTTGCCTTGCCATTAGTACAACACCTTTCATATGCTTTATGGTCATGGAATCTCTTTTCCAATTGGAGGGGGGAATGTATGCATTATGGGATTGCATGCGATATGATTACTGCACTCTGCCATAACTTGTTGATTTGAAAAAATATTAGTTTTGCATGTATAGAAAAGTTTTTCTGATTGAAATTTTTGCATGCATCTTAATCTATTAGTATTCAAAACTAACACTATGGATTCAAGAACATTATATGCAAAATAGTGCTTTGTTTACAGGAGAACAACAAGTATGGGGCAGATCTCCATTCATAGCATGACCACACTATTGCAACTAACAGAAGAGGCTTGAGCAACTCGTGAACGTGAACGATTGTTAGACACGATGTGCTTGCTTGGATTCCACCTTTTGCATCACTTTCAGCACCCACTCTGCCTACATCAGCTTCAACAAATGCCAGTCCATATCTGTCATTCCAAATTTTTCTTTTGGAGGTAAAACTTGAGGTAAAATAGCATAATTTTCTGATTTATTACGAATTTAAGAGAATTTCATGAAAATTCATTTTGAGCATTATTTATCATCAATTATTCCACATCTTTACCACTTCCCATTTTTCAGCTGCATATTATCTTTCCATTTAGGGGAGTGTTGTTTTCATTCATTTCTTTCTTATAACTATGTTATTCATATTATTTATCATCCATTGCTATCCTTATTCATTCTCAACACCTCCCTTATTCCATGTTGTTTTACACAAGCATAGCATTCAACAGCTGGTAGCAACCACCTCTATTTCTTTTCTAGCATTGCATGAGGGCATGCTAATTCTTCAGAGAGGGGGAGGAATTGCTACGCATGATGGATGTTTTCTACTTTCTTTCTCATTCAAGGCATACAATTTCAGTGCATAAATTGATTTCCATAATATTTTTAAAAACTATGAACTCAATTCTTGTGATCTCTAGAAAACACAGACATATTATTAAAATACACATACTCAGATAATTTCAAGATAAATTGGTTCATAAAATTTCTGAAATCATGCACTCTCACCTACAACCATTTTGTTTATATCTCATGATCCGTGCATCAAAACGATCAGATTTTTGGATCATAGAGGCATTCATATATTATAAATTTACTTGCCACATTTCAACAAAAGCTAGTTTGTAGTTTTTGGGAAAATGGTTAATGAAGGTTGTTTTCATTTATATCATATTTTGCTGCAACTTCATTGTTATGCCTTCATCAAGATTGCTAAAATTGAATATTCATTAAGTGAGGAAGAATTCATTTGTTCTATGAGTTGAGATGAACAATTTTTTTTTTTGCTTGGATAACACATAGGTCTTGTCTTTGGGTTGCATGAGGACATGAAATATATTCAGTTTTTGTTGCATGAGGACATGCAATATATTTGGTGTGGGGGTGTGTTGGGCTGTGAATACGACCACTTTGTAACACTTATTTCATCCATTTTTACTCTTCTCTATTATATCATTTGTTATAATTTATCATTTAAATCCATTTTATAAATTATTTATGCTCTTATGGATGATTATTATTTATCTTCTTTTATTTCTAATAAATTGGTGATTATGAATGATTTTATCAATGAAAGTTTAACAAATTGGTTATAACATTATTCACCATTTTTAGCCTCCAAGATAATTTCCAGATTGAAGATTTGATCATTAAAAGTGCCAACTCAGAAATTCGCTGGAATAAGGAGTGACTGTTTTGTGGTTGATATTCTGTGCAAATCAAGACGAATCTGGAAAATCTAGAAAATGGGTTTTGTCCAGAACGAACCAAATTAACTTTATTAAAGAACGGTTTTCCCAAATTCAGCTTGTATTGAGAGAAACACAGGGTTCTTTGAGCACGATTTTCTCAGATTCGCTATGTGGCCATTTTCCAAATCTCAGCTGCAAAGCCAAATTCGCCTTGCTCTTGTTGAAAGATGGATGGAAATATATCTTCTTGTGGATCAATTGGTTGGAAACAATCTAATTTTCTAATAGAAATCATGTTGTAATTATCTCTGTGGTAACTTCTCTCTGATCTCTCTCTATTTAAATGAAAACAAAGATCAGAGAGAGGGATGACTTTGGGGAGGGATTCGAATGATGGAATTGAGGATGAATTAGAGATTCAGAATTGAAGATGGCAGAGAGAATGGATAATGGCTGAGAGATGGAGAGATTTCTTGTTGTAATCCACTGTAACTCTGCTTTTATATTTTAATATAAATCTGGTTGCCATTCCTTCTTTGATCCTGAAGTAACCCAGCAGCATCCGCTGGCGGCTAAGGGCCCAGCCTCTGGTGGATTGTGCTGCTGCTGTATATTATATCTTTGGTTTATGCCTGGTTTTAATTATCAAATTTATTTGGTAATCTAGTATGTTCTATTATTTGACATCACGATTTTGTTATATCTTATTTATGTTCAATTGAGTAATGTCATTCTCTATGACAGGAATGCTGTATTGATTCATCTTGACTTGGTAACGCATTGTTGTTCTTTTAATCATTGATATAACGTTGCTGGTCCTTACAGAATGTATTGTTGTTCAATTACAGCATATCCGTGTTGTAACACTCTTTAATTGGTATTACTGAATTCATCTTAGAGATTATATTTCCTTGCGATTGCTAAATCTATGAATGTTGCTGTTCCATTCCAAAAATACAGCCGTATTCTTTATAACTAAGACTGATAATCAGATTACCAAGATCATATTACTATTAAGGTGTGTCGTGTGCTTAGTTATTGTGTATTTATATTTGACTTTCCAATGTTGTTTCATATTCTATCATTAATCAATGTTGTTCTATTTCCGTGTGTTGTCCGATTTATTCTTAGAGTAAAGATTGCTATTAATTTGGCTTTGTTGTTGTTCATTTCCATTAATTAGAGTTTGTTGTTCAGATTCCTTTAATTACAGTTTGTTTCCCATTTACTTTGTTGTTCATTTCTGTTGATTAATTGCAATAGTTTGCTTTTAAAGAGTTTTCCTAGTTTACTTTCAATTGCAGCTTTAGTTCAATTTTGATTTCCTTTTAATTGCTTTAAAGTAGGACTGTCAACTGTAGAGAACATTGGATTGCTTTCTCGTTCACAGATTGATTGTCTTGTTCCGGTTTGATTTCAATTGCATCAATATCCATAGGAATGAATTATTGCTACTGTATCCTCAATTGATGGTTGTTTGAGAGAATGATTTAGTTTAGAACATTTCAGTTTCTTGATGTTCCAATTAGATTTTGATTCCAGCTTTCATTTACTTTTGCATTTTAAGCACTATACTGCAAAACATTACTCTTGAGTAAATAGCCGCCTCAGACTGAGTACACTCTTGAAATAAAAAGTCGTCTCTGGGTTGACAATTAATGTGAGGTAATTAGGAGTTAAAAAGACACCTTTTTATCGCTCTACATTTTGGCGCCGTTGCCGGGGAGAGTGTAGCCATTTCTAAGGAGTAGTGTGCATCTAATGAGTTCCTTCTAGGAGAGAATTGGGTATTAAAAAACGGAAGGTAAGAACCTACGTACAGAGCATGTAAAAGCCCTGCTCCCCCCCGCTTTCCAGCAGGACTGTTAAAGAACCTAGGGTAGAAATAGATGTTTGAATTTCTGTCTGAATGAAAAAAAGATAGAAATTTTTAAAAATGAATCACATGATCTCACGCAAGTGGTGATGTAAGCACCACCCATTTCACTAATTAATTGACAGGAACATTTGAAGAAGGAGCTTCGAAGAAACACATGAAGAACATCTTCTGTTATGGTAAGAAATGGCTCACATTTCTACTTTTGAATTTCTTGCTCAACTAATTCCACCCCCACCACAATAAACCAGTACAACATGCTTACAATGTTGAACTGCAAAATTTACCCACCCTTCCCACCCATTCTATCTCACATGCGCCATTAGAGAAAACTTACAATGAGATTCAGAATGTTTCAAATTCAAAAATTGTAGAAGTTATAGGGAAAAATGAGATTTCTTTTAGTTTGCATCAACAAGCCATTTTAAAAGCTCAAGAACTTCATACTATGATGGCTATGGGAAATCAAGAAAGTAATGGATATATTGAAGATTTCTTTCACTCTGTCACTTGTTTGCAGCATCACTCCATACTTCAACAATTTTTGATACCATCTTTTCAAGGGAACTTGGCTTCTCATACCCTAATTTTTATCAACATGCATTTTTCAAATTTGGGTATGTGCATACGTAAAGCCTTATTTCTAAAATGGTTCCACTGGAAATACTCTTATACATAAACATATTCGATTCTCAAATAAGAGTAGGATAGTGGAGAAAATAAAATAAAATAAATAAACAAATAAAACAAACACATCGTTTTTATTTTTATTTTTGTAAAGCTAGTTGTTTTTTATTGCAACATGCTATGGAAATCAACATCGGTGATAATTTTTTTTAAATTCACTTATGTATGCAGATGAATTACAATGGAAATAATAGTTCTACAAACAGTTATATTCATTTTTATCACCAATTTGAAACAATGCTTGAATATCACATTTTTTTGGCTTGCGGGCTTGATGAAATTTCTGAAAGAACAGTCGGGACAGTCATCTTTTGAGGGACCAAATTGTAATATTTTTAAAACCTGTTTCCATCCTAAGTATCCCTTTATGTGTACTTTCCAACCCAATTTGAATCACTCAATTTGGATTTGAAACGAAAAATTTCGAACCAAAACATTGACAGGGTGTCTAGCAGGCAGCTTAGGAACAGAGTTGGGAAAGTCAGTTTTCGGAGGCCTAAATAAATGAATTTTCAAAAAATGTTTCTATGGTAGATTCCCCTATGAAACTAGTTTACAATTCAATTTGAATCACTCATTTTCGATATCGTATGGGAAATTTATGATCAAAATACTGACTGTCTATCGTAAATCAACACCCTTAAAACTATGTCTTTCCGACTGTTCCTTACAGTATTTGACCTATCAATTCTTCTTGTCTTAAAAAATTATTTCTATTGGAGATAAATAAATGAATCTACTTTCATTTCCAATTTTAATCATTCGAATCCAACATCAAACGAAAACTCTATGCTTAAAACATTAATTGTTGGTCTAAGCTGGGTAATCGAAAATGACTCTGTTCTGCGGGTTGTTCTAACTAAAATTGACATATCATATAATTGAATTTATAAAACCTGTTGTTAATAGAGATAAAACTTTGAATTAGTTCTCGTTTGGCTTTGGAATCACTTAATTTGGATGAAAAACAAAGAAGTTGTGATTAAAACACCGCTGGTTAGTATGGTCGACCACTGCTCTCCTGCAGGCAACAAATAAATTTTACTTTGTTATTCTCTTAATGGATTTGTTCTACAGAGTAACTACTTGTTAGATTTTTGCATAATTCTTGGATTAGGGGATCCGTGCACCTCTCTTTCTCCATGATTTAATGTTTTATTGTAGGTAGACACTCGTTTTTTGCAGGTCCTAGGAGAAAAAGAATGTCAATTTATGGACGAGTGGTTCTTGAAAGAAATTTTAAATGAAACAAAGGAATTTCATCCAACTCATTACCCAACGAATTCATAATAGAAGAAATAAAGAATTGATTTCCATTTGAAGATTCATGTCATGTCTTTGCTGCCAAAACATTTTTCGAATAGTCTTTTTTTGACATAACATCATAGCTGTTGTAACTTAATTTATTTATTTACATACTGTTTTTTGTTGTTTCTTTTCTAATTTCTTTTATATTTTGTGTTTCAGGTGTTGCTTCATTCAAAGTGTAACTCATCCTCAGCATCAATGCCGTGAACAGGTAATTTGTTTTTTTTTTTTGCATACTTACATTTTATGATTGTCCATTTTGCTGTTCCTTTTTCACATTTTGCTGTTCTTTTTCGAATGGAATAGCACTTCTGCACTTTCACATTTTGTTGTTCCTTTTCGAATGGAACAACACTTCTGTATTTTTACATTTTGCTGTTCCTTTTCGAAATGGCACAGTTGTTGTTCCTTTTCGAATAAAATAGTACTTCTGCACTTCCACATTCTGTTGTTCCTTTTCGAAATGGAACAACATTTCTGCACTTTCACATTTTTGCTGTTCCTTTTCAGAAGAACATCATTTTCATATTTCTTGTTGTTTCTCTTAGAGAACAACACCTTTTGACATGCATTTTTTGTTGTTCCCTACAGGGAGCAACATTTTTTCGTGTGTATTTTTTCCTTTTGGCGTGCATTTTCTTCACTGTTCCCTACAAAGAATAACACATTTTGAGTGTTTTTGTTGTTCCTTCAAAAAAAAAAGGGCAACACTTTGGGAGTATTTTTGAGAGAAACTCTTTCTTCCTTTTGTGGGATTATTCCTAGTTCATCTCAACCACATTTTACTGATTTTCTTTCATGGCATGAAGTACACTATTTTTATGAGGACAAGAATTATGGATTCTATTGAAGTGAGTTAATATCATTTACGTTGTGATCTTTAACAGGACAACTCCTTGATGATAGTTTATTTTCAAAGAGACACAATTATTTATATATTACTTTACTGCATTGTTTTATACTGTACATGATACTGATTGATCATCTTAATACCATGCTGGTTTCACCCTTCTTGGTTATAATCTTCTCTGTCTATAATAAATGAGATTATGGGTATATTTTTTTCTATTGACATGTTCAACTTCTTCCACCGTCCCTACTCTTAACGATTACTGAGCCTCCCTCTCTTTATCATAAAAATGTGTAATAACAATAAAATTTTGTTCGCAGATGGAGGATAGGGGGTCTCATTACGAGCCAGCCTACCATGTTCATAAGGTTGTAACAAAGTGACATTCCCATTATGGCCACCACACCAGGGTGATGATCCATTGGGTAGCCAAATATCCTTGGAACAGGAGGTCTCATCATGAGCCGGCCTGATCACTTTTGCTACATCCCAGTGAATGGTAGTGTGGTTATCTGGTTACCACTCCAGCACACTGATCTCTTCTGTAGAATAACACTAGAACTCTCCATTTATAAATTGAGGATCCTGGCTCATATGGGTTAAAAAGCAACCCTGCCGAGGCTATGGACACCTACTGGCAGCAGAGGCTCCACTTATGGTATTGAAGTTATATCTTATCGTCAATTATTACTATAATACCATTTTCTTATTCTTCCTTTTTATCAGAGAAGTTATTTCCTTCATTTTCCCTATTTTGAACCTTTACGTATGAAAATTTATTTTCTGATCAATCGCATCCTTTTCAGCTAAGAACACAGTCAGTAAAGCATCTTTTTGGCATATTGTTGTTTTTTTTCTTTTTCACATAACTTATCATCAATCGAAAGTGTCATATCTTTTATTCATAACTATCTTTACACACTCTGCTCTCATTATAACCATAACTCTCGTTATCATTGATATGTGTACTTTATTTTATTTACTGCAATATTGTTCATTCCCTTGCCTTGCTCTCAGCACAACACCTTTCATATGCTGTATGGTCATGGAATCCCTTTTCCAATTAGAGCGGGGAATGTATGCATTATGGGCTAGCATGCGATATGATTACTGCACTCTACCATAACTTGTTGATTTGACAAAATATTACTATTGCGTGTATACACAAGTTTTTCTGATTGAAATTTTTGCATACATCTTAATTTGTTGCTATTCAAAACTAACACTATGGATTCAAGAACATTGTATGCCAAATAGTGCTTTGTTTACAGGAAAATAACAAGTATGCGCAGAATTCTATTCGTAGCACGACCACACTATTGCACTTAACAGAAGAGGCTTGCGAACGTGAACAATTCTTCTGACATGATGTGCTTGCCTAGATTCCACCTTTTGCATCACTTTCAGTACCGACTCTGCCTACATCAGCTTCAACAAATGCCAGTACATATATGTCATTCCACATTTTTCTTTTGGAGGTAAAACCTGAGGTAACATAGCATAATTTTCTAATTTATTACGAACTTAGGAGAATTTAATGAAAATCCATTTTGAGCATTATTTATCATCCTTCCTTCCACATCTTTACCACTTCCTTTTTTTCAGCGGCATTTCATCTTTCAGTTTGGGGGAGTGTTTCATTCATTTCTTTCTTATGACCATGTTATTCATATTCTTTATCATCCATTACTATTCTTATTCATTCTCAACACCTCCCTTATTCCATGTTGTTTTACACCAAGCATAAAATTCAAGAGCTGGTAGCAACCACCTCTATTTGTTTTCTAGCATTGCATGAGGGCATGCTAATTCTTTAGAGAGGGGAAGGAATTGCTACGCATGATGGATGTTTTCTACTTTCTTTCTCATTCAAGGCATACAATTTCAGTGCAAAAATTGATTTCCATAATATTTTTAAAAACTATGAACTCAATCTTTGTGATCTCTGGAAAACACAGACATATTATTAAAATACACATACTTAGATAATTTCAAGATAAATTGGTTCATAAAATTTCGGAAATCATGCACTCTCACCTACAACCATTTTGTTTATATCTCATGATCCATGCATCAAAATGATCTGATTTTTGGATCATAGAGGCATTCATATATTACAAATCTACTTGCAACATTTCAACAAAATCTGGTTTGTAGTTTTTGGGAAAATGGTTAATGAAGGTTGTTGTTATTTATATTATATTTTTCTGCAGCTTAATTATTATGCCTTCATCAAGATTGCTAAAATTGAATATTCATTAATTGAGGAAGAATTCATTTGTTCTATCCATTTTATGAGCTGAGATGAACAAATTTTATTGTTTGGTTAACACATGGGTTTTGTCTTTGTGTTGCATGAGGACATGCAACATATTCAGTTTTTGTTGCATGAGGACACGCAATATATTCGGTGTGGGGGTGTGTTGGGCCGTGAATACGACCACTTTGTAACACTTATTTCATCAATTTTTACTCTTCTCTATTATATCATTTGCTATAATTTATCATTCAAATCCATTTTATAAATGATTTATGCTCTTATGGATGAATATTATTTATCTTCCTTTATTTCTAATAAATTGATGAT
>APFE030126545.1:27141-55813 GCA_000404065.3 Pinus taeda
TTTTATATTTCACTTTACTTATTTTTATTTTTATAATTTATTCGAACTTTATTTTGCTTAACATTTTTCACATTAAATTTTATTTTACGGATTTTCCTCAAATTAGATGTTAAAATTGATTTTCAAATAAAATAAATTGGCTATATTTTTTAATATTAAAAGTTATTTTTAATTTGCCCCATGGTGTATATTAGTTGATGATAGAATGGGTTATTAAGGCATTTCTTTTGATGTTATTAGTTTAAACTTCGATTAGCTCATTCTGCCACGTGTGAGGCAATGTGAGTACACTTGGAGGTCTTTGTGGTAGTGGATAGAATCGATCCTTAAGTACAAACATGCTATAGTTGTCTATTCTCTCATATACAAAAAAATAATAGTAATAATAATAATCTTATTTTTAAAATTTTATTGAATTAATTATTTATCAAAATTAGATTTTATTAAAAGCACATGATTTTATTGGAAGTAGTTTAGGTTATGGAAATAAAGGAAACTAATTTTCTTGTAAGCATTTTCTAAATTGTATCTCCACTCAAACACTCTCATAGAAAGAAAAAGTCTTGACCCCACCCATCAAGCAAGCCACCAAATGTCACCTTGGTGGCCTTCTCCCACTCTTTAGACTACAAGAAGGATATCCTTATCTAGGGGGGATCCTTAAATATCGAGCTAAGCTAGGTCATTGAGTAATGAAGGAAGTTCCTTAATGAAGACTAGTGATTTGACACTACTCACTCTCAAAGTAGAAGGCCATGGATAAGTGTTCGAATAGTCGAATAAAACATGAATTATTAACAATTTTTTAATGATTTTAACTACACAACTATGTTTATTCATGCAACCAAATTATACTTGAAAAATTAAAGACAAATCTTGCTTAATTAACCATATAGCATGAGATGCTAGTGAATCATATATACGATGGCACAATAAAAATAGAAAATGGATCATAAGTTGTCTATACAAGTAAGGCATTAGATCATTCATTCAACGTATTCATGAGCATTGGAGATTGAGAGTTTGTTATCATCATCAAGATACCATTCCACAAATAATAGATCATACACCAACACTCTTAACTATGTTTGGGACAACAAAGATGTATGTTTTTGCAATGATAAATAAATGAAATATTCAAACTTGTCGTTGTTACTAGGGACAATGAAGACAACAAAGTTGAATGTGGACTACTTACATGTTTGTAACATTAAAATTTCATCCATTTATCATCATGCAAGTTGCATGAAGGAAATTTGGTAGTGGTACTAAGTGAACATTCTTTGATCAAAGTTCATACCCTCCCCTTAGCACTACCACTTTTCAAGATGAAGAAGAAATGTGAAATATATGTGCAACAAACTAAATAAGTTGGAAAGGTTGTTGCGACATATATAGGTGGTCATGTCGTGTTGCAAAAGGAGGTGTTGGCCCCCTCCTCTTTTCGATAATTTGTCAACCTTTGAATTTGATTCCCTGCAAATGTGATCAAATGATATGACCCTAAAGATTCTAATAAGCTCCATAATTTCAATCATCCCTTCATCCAATAAACAAGTGTACAAGGAAGTATAACCTTTCACCCAATCTAAAACAACCTTTGAATCCCCCATGACTTGTAATTTTAGATTGTTGAAGTGACGCAATTAAAATGACTAACATAAATGACTAATTCATATTATTGTAGTTTTTGTTAGGTAGTCATATTTTTTTCCTAGACTAAATTAGTTATATATGTTAGTCATTTTTAGTCGTATTACTTATTAGCTAGTCATATATTTTAACTAGTGACTAAAATAGTTATTTACGTTAGTCATTTTTAGTTGGGTCTCTTAATATTGCTAATTTTTGGTAGTATTTCACTTGGAAAAGTTGTGGTGACTAACTTCTTTAGTCGCCTACTCACTAATTTCACCATTTTCTATTAGTGAAGGATCTAGAGCAGAAGTGGTTTGATCTACCATATCTTGCCATAGATGATGTGATTCAAGAAGTCATCAAGCAGTGGCCAACATATTGGCACTTTCTATCTGACCTCGCTGTGGGTATGAGCAAAGGTGTGGGGAGTTTCGCGGAGAAGAATAAGAAGGAGGCAGCAAAATAGGCAGTGCAGAATTTGGCCATGCAATGAAGGAAGGAGGCCAGGGAGAAGGCCCCATTAGAAAAAGAGTGGACTGCAAAGCAACAGGCTAAACAAGAGCAGTGCGACTCAGAGTGAAGTGGTAAATCCCCTTCGCCCCAAACCAAGGAAGAAGAGTAGTCAGTGCAGGGCGGTGGCAGTGATGAAGGACAAAGCACTCCATTCCGGGTCAAGAGGTACAGAGAATAACAAACAAAGGGCCCCAGAAGAAGTCAAAGGTGATTAAGCCACTGTTGGATCCCATTAGGCTGACAGGGGGTGACCTCAATAGGATTGGGAAAAAAGTGCACGACACCACACTGAACTATTGCAACAATTTTAACAACAACACCTACAATCATTAGGTACCATTCAGAAGGATCTGCGCGAACTGCAGATCAAGACCAACAGGATACATGTGGGAGTAGGATAGGTGGGCGCTACAAAGACGAGTCATGCTGCAGAACTTATCAGGTCAATGGACCTCAGGATAGTCTCGCTACTAGAAGTGTCCCTAAGCACAGAATCAGCCACTAACAAGGTCATCATGAGCACTCTGATGAATATTAGCCTCAACATTACATCGATCCCCAACAAATATCTTCATGCACTGCAGAATGGTGTGACAATAGAATTGAGAGTGCGGGAGCAATGTGCCCTCAATTTAATCAGCGAGTACAGGGTGAACAACGAGCAAATGTTCGCCGAAAATACAGAGGCCCTGAAGGCAAAGGAAATGATCCAAGCATAGAGTGCCTAGCTGGCAGTCGCAGTTGCAGAGGCATGCAGGAGCGTGCTAGAGTTTTACATACCTGAGTAGGCACTGCTCGAGGCCAACATCAAAACTTGCTGTGGGCATCTGTGATGCTAAGGAAGAGGTGGCCAGAGTTCCGTTCGAGATTAATATGAAAATCAAAGAACTCGAGCTTAAGTCACAGCATTCAACTCCGCCAGAAGTTAGGGAACAACACGAAGCTACTGTCAAGGAAGGGATAGCTATTGTGGATGACGAGGTCCTTAACTGCATGGCTTTATTTGAATAGGCCATGGAAGTGGTGATGGCACTGTAGGATGATCCCACCATGCAGACTTTGAATATAGGGATTCGTGAACTCCAACAAGAGTATGATGAGGTTAGGGCGACGGTGCGCACCATTTCTGTAGCGTAGTGCCTCACCAAGTTACAGGAGGTAAAGAAACTTCTTCCACATGTGGAATTAATGCAGAAAAATGAAGCAATCCTTCAGGCTAGATTGGGTCCTTGGTTGCATGAAGCCTACATGGTCTTAGCCAAAAGACTGTAAAAGTTGGCGAACTTGTAGCATACACAACAAAAGATTAAGTGAGTCGATGAAGGGCTAGCCATAGAGTAGCTGGTGGAATAGGTGAAGCAGGCAGCCACGCAAAGCGCGACTGAAATAGAAGTTGTGAAGGTGGAGCTAGGGGATCTTTGCAGCAAGATCACGACACCAGTTGAGTGACTCGAGGGTAAGTCACAACCTTTGTGTTGGGGGCCTATTTGGATGGGGTCCCCTAGGGTTAGTTTTCGGTAAAAACCCCCAGTTCGATGTAGAAAGATGTAAAGTCTCCACAAATTGTGGTCGTGAAGCGCGTAGCTATTTAAGAGTCAACAAAGGGTTTTACCCTCCTTTATGTAAGCTTGAGTCAAATCTTTGAAGTTCTACCCATGGTTTGCAAACTAGGAAATTATATAAATAGTTGTGTCTTAGAGAGTCTAAGAAGGAAATCGAAGTTTTTCTATGGGTATGAGCGAAGGAGTCTAGCACAGAGAAGTATTCTTAGAGGGGAAAAGGCTCTATATCTAAGTGCGCAGAGGCTTAGAGTAGTGTCCACAGTCGAGTGCGCAGACCCTTGCAACTGAGTGCGTGGGAAGTATTAAATCTGTAAACCTATATTGAAGATCAATAAAGAATATTGTTGCAAAAATTCCTGTGTTTAACCTCTTTATTTCTGTTATGTATGATTAGGATATATGTTGTAATGAATGATGCCCTTGTGAAATAATGATGCATTGATGCGTGACTTTACTTGATCTGTATTATTATCTAAATGCAATTAATGTTAAGTGATTACACAAATATCATAACTCTTCTTGTTAAAGTTATTGAAAAATTAGGTAGATTGGAGTAAATATTGATCTAACAAGAATCTATGGTGCACGTAAGTATATAATTTACCTATTCAGGGTCTCCAAAAGCTAATCATAGACCTTCGCGAAGGTCTAGGGCCGATTAAAGGAAGTTATAATAATAAGACATAAGGGCTTAGAGATCTACATGAAGGAAGATCTAAGTCACAAAAGGACATCACACTGATCTCTGGGTGTAGAAACTTGGTTTCAGCATCCCCCCATCCTGCTTCGGGTGATACTTCAATCTGCGCACAACGGATTGATGCCAAAGGTCTAGTAGTGTAGGGATTTGTTTGGTGCAACTAACTCTTAACCTGGGTTAGTACCCTCTAAGCCAACAATGATACAATGGATGACATTGTTGCAGACAATAATGTTAATGAGTAGGAATTCTAAATTTTCATAATTGTTTGTAATCTATGTTTAAAAATGATGTTTTTTTGTGGCCCAAACTTTGAAATGCTTCAGTATTATTTGTGTCGATACATATTACCTATTGAAATATCCTTAATGTGTTCAATATTTGGTATGAATTGTTGGTGGAAAAAAGTAGGATTACTTGGACAAGAGTTAGCATGGTTAGTGGTGATTTATTGGTTGATAATAGTTTAGAGGTTTTACAACTTATTGGTTAGACTCAGATTGAACTAGGATGGAGAGGCTATTAAATAACAATACAATAAATATGACATTATTAAAAGATATAATTACATATATAGTATATGTAAAATAATGTAATTCCAAACCATTAGTCTACGAGTATGAAAAGCATATTCATTAATTTATACTATAAAACAAATAGAAATATTTCACTAAGCCTAAGAAAACTTCTTTTCTACAGGAGATATTAGAAACATTTAATTGTATTAATGTTGTTTATGAGTAAAAAAATACTCTCCAAGTCAAATCATTCAATTTGGCCTTATAATCAAGGTTGGGTTTGCATTTCTGTCAAGCAGGCTGAAATTACCATGCTTCACTAAAATGCATGCCCTAGCATCATTTCTTGGTGAGTATGGTCGATTCAAATTGTACATTATTTTTTTAATAACTAAGTAAAGTAATTGTGTCTTTTTCTTGACACTTTGGAATGCTCGAGTTGTAGTTGATAATTTGTTGAGACTTGAAGGCCTTATTTTTGTACTATTTTGTCAGTCTTAGAATGATAGTTTTTTCTTGTGAGATAAGGATATGTGGATTATATTCATAGTGATGTTGATATATACAAAATTTATTATGGGGTTATTTTGTTGTTATACCACTAATTTATATCTCATATAAGTTTTATGCAATATTTTTATTAATAGAAAAAAACGATGCTAGAGAAGAATGGAGAGACCTTTCCAAGAAGCCCACTTGTCTGTCTGATTAATTGAGGCAATGCCAATACCCTGGGCATAACACATTAATTTTTTACCATTTTGGTTAAAAATTAGACCTCCAACTCCAGCAACCCTAGGATTTCCGTTTGAGGAACCCTATGGTAAATTTTGACATATGATGCATTAAGCATATTGTAAATTTTTCTACTATGGAAAGACGACATATTTTGTATTTCAAATAGAAATTTAGTACATTCCATAACACTAATTTCTCGATTTATTAAACTATAAACTTATAAAAGCGCATTACATTATCCAAAAATAAAGGAGTAACTTTATCTCAGTGAGACCACAATTGGATAAAAACTCCATGAAGTAGACATAAAAGTAAGACCTCAAAAATGACTAGCAATTTGTTAAAAATTGCACATTAATAGAAAATATAATGATTTATAATGCATATTAATAGAAAATAATGATATATATATTACATGTTGAAATGAGTCTACATAGATACAACACCTAAACATTGCTACTTTGAAACTCGAGGATGCTTGCAAGGATTTTGCAAGCCCTCCTGTTGTGAAGAATAGTGTCTCTTTCCTTCTATGGATAACTATGATTGTTCAGATGCAACAACAAACACGACCTTTGATCCTTGCTAAAGCTATCAATTTCCCTTTCATAACATTGTCTCAGATCAACTTTTTCTTGTCCTAGCTTGTTCAATAAATCCACATTCTTCTTATATTTTCGCTAGTTCTCAGTTACATTCGTTTCAATTTTTTCTTTGGTAGATTTTAGTTTATATCTGCATTTGGCCAATTCACTAGTGAGTTATTGAAATTTTTCCTCAAGCTCTTTTTCCCTCAACTGTTGTTTATTTATTGTTTTGCTGATTATTTTTGTTTTTCCCTCTCTAACTGGTGTTGCAAATCAAAAACATGGGATTTCAAATTTTGTATCCCCATGTCACATCCCAAATACTATTCTTTTCAGCCACTCAAGAGATCATTGTGTAGCTATGTAATTCTTTTATCACTCTTACCTATCGTCTGCTTCAATGATTTAAAAATTGGTGGTGAGACATACAAATCACCCACGAATTTGATGGTTGAGACAGTGGTCTTTAAAACCTTCACTCGTGCTTTTAGCTTGGATTTCTACAAGTCCTTTCAAGTCATTT
Organism: Pinus taeda; assembly: GCA_000404065.3. Taxonomy (NCBI): domain Eukaryota; kingdom Viridiplantae; phylum Streptophyta; class Pinopsida; order Pinales; family Pinaceae; genus Pinus; species Pinus taeda. The sequence continues at coordinate 33,921 of APFE030126545.1, forward strand.
GTTTTGCTCTCAGATCCTGACTTTTACCTTTACCCTTACCCTTACCTTTATCCCCACTGCTAGTATTACCTTCTAAAAAATGTCAATATTTTTCCATTTCAAGTTCTTTAATCTCTTGTTTTTCCTAGGCAATTTCAAGATATCTCTCTTTCAACTTATTAACATTCCTATGATAGGTTTTTCTCTAATTTAGTCACTCTTTTCTTGTATTCTTCAACCTGTGATTCATTCTTTTTTAGTCCTTATCTTTAGATTTATTTGCAATTTTAGCCTTTAAATATTCAATAATTTTATATTTTCGATTCAATAACTTGACCAATTTAGGCTCAGAAGTATCTAAAGTTTCCAATGGAGGTATATTGAGAACCTCCAATCTTCTTCTCAACCCCTCTTCAGGTTCATTCTTTTTTTCAACATATATAACTTGAACTTTTTTGAACTTTTTATGTAGTTCATCTATCTCCCTAATATCTTCGTCACTGACACTAGATACCTAATTACGTAATTCATCAATAATTTTCTCCTTGGCATTTAGGGATTTCACTAGTTTTTTTGTTTGTTGCATAATTGTTGATTCCCACTGCAATATTCTTCATGCATTCAATACTATCCTTCTCCTTTAGTTCATAATTTTCCTTCTAAATGTATATAGAGGAAGAATTCTCCATTGCAACTTGTTTGTAATGGATCATTCTACCATATATTGATAAATGAATTTTTTAACCAAAACTATATATTGGCCTATGCACATTTACTTTTACGTCTATTAGAGGAAAATGATCATTACATGTTTCCTTTTAATGATCAATACCTTCCTCCTCCTCATCTTCATCAACACACACATGTATGTTTGCTAGAACACTAGTAGCTATATCTTTAACATGGAAATTTGTATTAGCAAAAATTTCCACACCTTTCATCCACACACACATGTATGTCTGCTAGAACAGTAGCAGCTATATCTTCAACATGGAAATTCGTATTAACAAAGTTTTTCACACCTTCAACAAGAGTTTTTTTAGGTCCTTCCTCAATGGTTTTCTTTGGTTTTGATTTCCTAATGTAAGTTTTAAGGGGCCTTATTTCAACAGTCAGTCGATACACTAGGTAATTTAATTTATATTATTAAATCAAAATTTAAATATCTATAATTATTTCAAAAAACCTAAAATCATATTAAAATTATAATTTTCAATTTAATTAAAACCATAATTTTACATCAAATTTAAAAATTCTATTAAAATTATAATTTACAATTTATTAAAACCATAATTTTAAATAACACTTAAAATCTAATCAGATTTTGATTAGATTAACCAGTAAAGACTCCTAACCTCTTGTCAACACATATTCTTCTCTAAAGCAGTCAAATAGCCTCATTTTTACCCTATGAAAATCACATAAGTTTTAATAGTTCCCCCCAAAAAAAGATTAACAAGAAAGACTCCTAATCTCTTTTATGCATTTGATTTTTTTGTGTATAAATGAGAAGAGAAATTGTACAAGTTATGTAGGAGATTTAAACAGCCTCGCTTCTACCCCATCTCCTACATGCGCTTGTCTTTTATGTGTATAAATGAAAAGAGAAATTGTACAAGTTATGTAGTAGACTTAAACAACCTCATTTATGCCCCATGAAAATAACATAATTTTTAATAGTTGTCTACATAATTTCGAAATTAACCAAACCTCAATAATATTTAGAGTAGTATAACTAGGTTACCATTTTTCTTGAAAAATACTGGAAATTTGGGTAAGATTTTGACCAAAATATGGTAGAAATTTTGAGAAATCTAGGTTACAATTACCAAGCTTTAGGATTTTGTGTGTCTCAGGGGTTTTTGATGGTGTTGAACTCATTTCCACCATTGAGAAAATGATGTAAACACACTCCTATAGTTGGATTGTTTTACAAAAAACATTGGCTAGATTGGAGTGAAAAATGATTTTCCAACCAAAATTGTAACCTCGATAGACAATGCATCTTACTTTAATCTTAAAATTTAAGAAAACCCAAAAACAAAATTCATATGGGAAAATGAAACTCTGAATTCTACCTTAATTTCTTCTAAATTTGAGAGTACATTTACAAGGAAAAAGGGGTTGTATGAATGCCCAAATTCCAATGCTCTCTTTTCCCATGTTGTACATGCATTAGCATACCTCGCAAATTTAGATCACAACGAATCACAAATGCCAAGAGATGGTAATTGGCTTTCGTAGTCATTATTTAGAAGAAAGCATGTGTGTCAATGTCGATCATTCTCTTCCTTTTAAGGAAACATCGGGAAAATTACACCTTTATATCCACACCTAATTCCAAAAACAACATTAATAACCTTGGGTGACATGGTTGGAACTTGCAATTTTTTTTTTCCTTTCATTGAAGAAGCTTGAGAGAAGCTACTCAAACATCAGCCCTTCCACCACTCTTCTTGAGAAGTGAACTACAAATTAAACAGATCCACCAAATGTCACAACATTTGACACCACGCTTCATCCTGACACAATTTCCTGACATGTTCACTTTTGACATCATGCTTCATCTAGACACAATTTCCTTACGAGTTCCATCACGTACGTAGCATGCTAAGATGGAATGATAAAGCATTTTGAATCACAGAGTCAAGCGTGAAAGTGTCAAAGTTGATTCATATCTATTTTCCGATTATAAAGCATTCGCAAGTCAAAAGTGGATGAATCTAATGTTTCCTCAGCTCTGGTATTATATCATTTAGTGACTTGGTTGGCAATGGGCTTGTAGTGCATTGTATGACTCTCAATCTGATTTGATTGAGACAATTTGAGGTCCCACCTGGCCTTATGCAACAACGGGAAGAAGTTATCTGGATGGTTTCTCCATTGAACTTATCCAGAACAATATATATTTAACATTCACCTGTAGGTGTCTACTCACCACGAATATATTGGTTTAATAAAGGACTGATTGTCATTGTTGTTGGAAAGGTAGTGGAGACAAAACATAAATTCACACAAAAAAAACAAGAGCTGCATCTCTTCTATTAATCAAACAAAATTTGATTTTTACAATGAACTCAGTGAAGGGTATTTAAACCTTTTCAACTAGAAACTCACCTAAAATAACTTGACATGCACACACACTTAACTCAGTGAACTCGCACTCTAAATATGGATTGCACTTAACTCTTCATCTATCACTCGACTTGACTCAACGCTCAGTTAAATGACTCTCTAATTTTAGCCAACTCTTCATGCAGGAGTAATTACAATTTCTAACACTCCCCCTTAATTACGACCATATGACTCAACATGACTCAACTATGCGTACTAGGCTTACAATAGAAATTGACTCAATTATCACTGAAGCATGTTTGGTATTCTATGTCTCAGCCAGGCTTAAAATGATTCAAGGCTTTCACAATTATTAATTTTCTTTTTCTCTTCTTCCAAATTTTATATCCTCAAAATTTCTTCATTCTCTATTGTGGGTTCTTGTTGTAAACTCCATATTTATTTACTTGTTTCCGCTTCAATTTTTCTTTGACTTTTCTTGAATTTGTGTTGAAACACAATCTGATATTGTCTAGTACACCTTCCTATTCAAATATTCGTTGAACCGTGGACTGTTGCCACAACATTCCACAACATTTCTCTGCTTCTTACGCTTCATGACCTTTTTCTGCCATATTTCTTGACAGAAAAATCTTATCTCTTCTTGACTCCATTACTAACAAATGGTTTCAATGCATTCATCTTTGTCTTCAGAAACAACCATATCATTCTTTTCACTTTCATCACCAAGTACTTCTTATTTTTTCTTATAATCTGCACACTTAAGATCATTATTCACCATTTCATTGAATTCTTTTATTCCAGCTGACGCTTTAAGACTCACTTTAATTTGTTCTACTAGTTTTTGAATCCATTCTTAAATGAGCTTCAAATCTGCATCAAACTTATTAACAAACTTGTTTTCAAATTTTTCGACCATGTCATTCTAGACACCTCCATATTCAAAAACAATGTTAAAAAATATTTATTATGCTCTTCAATGAAATCTTCCCATTCTACCTCTTCATTATGTGCCTTATTTTCAACTTCACTGAAACTATCTTCTACTATTATGTGGTCAGTTGATGTTGTCATAAAAAAACTCTTCCATCACTTTATCATGTTCTTAATAATCATTTGTTGCTAGATCACATAGTACTTCATGAGCAGTTCCAACTGCTCCATATATTATTGCTACAAAATCAGCTTCAATCTTCAATGCTTCATCAAACATTATGCTTACCATATTGCCACAATCAATCCCCGTCTCAAAAACGAAACCACACATATCATCAACAAAATGTTCATCCACACTATGGTGGGATATTTGACCATGCATGTGCTCATTGTCAATTTTGACTTCACCAAATCCATCCATTGCAGTTGGATGCACCAATTCACATCTCACTTTGTAGTCATCATCAACATGTGCCTCATCATAGTGGGATTTGCCATCATTTGCATCATCAATGTTACAGTGGAGTCGTTGAGAATCTATATGCTCTTGCTCTACTTCACATACAAAGGCTCCTACTTCTCTCTCTGCAATCTTTGTTGCATCTTCTTCATCCATATGCATCCTTGCATAAGGGTTTCAATTTTATGCTTTTGACAACCATCATCCACTTTTGAGTGGGATTCTCCAAGTTCTATTTTCCTCTCAAAATCTTGCTCATTTACTGTCAGATCTATCGCTGACTTCTTTGCCTATGACACAACCTTCTCCTACATGTCAGTCCCCCTTGCACCAAAATATTCTTCGTCTTTTGCTAGACTTCTTATTTCCTTCGCTGCGACCTAAAACATTTTAAACACAACAACAATCTCTACCTCTTCTTTTCGAGTCTTTTTCTTAGTCTTCTTCAGTCGCGCTTTGCAACCCATGATTCTTTTCATTCCTCTATCTTATAGTTTCTTTCATGATTACATCAGGTTATCTTTCATGTCGCCCCTGAAAGAAAATATGATTTCAATATGCAGCGCCGTAAGTCACAGTCTTCACCCAAAACGCTATCATGTTTGACATAAAAATAAATAATTTTATACACTGACAGACTTTGCAAAGCCCTAAAATATTTTTGAATAAAATCTTTTTATTTCTTGATTCTTTTTCAATTAAAAAATCACGTTCAAAATCTCCCAAAAAAATCTACCTCTAAAAACCTTTATGAAAAATCTTTATAAAACTTTTTAAGAATAAAACCTTTATAAAACCATGAAACATGCTTCATAAAATGTCCATGTAGTATTGCCTTCCAATAAATATTTCGAAAATCCTTTATACTTTTATAACCACGATTTTAACTTTCACATGACCTTTTATTTTGAAATCATTCAAACTTTATGGTAACGTTAAGAATAACTTTACTTTGTCAAACCTATTAATGCCAAGAAACTGTAAATAGTATTATATGGAAAACCTTTCCCACATGGTCTTCGACCCTCTCTACTACTTAGGACTCAGCAGACAAGAAACAGCTGACTATCGACGTCTTCAACTAATCACAGTGGCTTACCAAAATTCTCAAATTCTCAACCACAACGACAACTAAAACTACGACCTTTAATCTTGCCTACGTGTTTTATCGTCGACTTCGATTTGGCCTTCGAATAAACCATAGTTATCAAGTTCAAGTTCGAATTCTATTTCCAATTTGATTCGATGCTAAAAAAAAATTTCAGAAGAAAAAGCATCATAGATTATATTAAGCCAATATAAAAAAACCATGATTGGGTACAAATGGATTACTTGAGCAGCTCCATATCAAGACATCATTGAGAGGAAGCATATAGAAAGAGTGACATATAGCATTGCATAATATGGAGATGGAAAGAAAAAGAGCATATAGTACAAAAGTTGAGAGACAGAACTCATGGATACATATGCTTTAACATGATAATCAAAAGAAAAGAGTAGTGTCTGTGCCCAAGGATTTAGGCCTGTGCGCTTGAAACATAATAAAAAATGGAGCTGATATAGGGCAAAATAGACTTATAGGGGGCCCTAGAATCTCTGAAAATTTTATGGTTCCGCCACTTCCAAGAAAACCAAATCATGATGACAAGAAGAGGGCGCCTTGACTCGCATTGAGAAGCCCACCATTGAAAGGCTGCATGAACAAAAGCAAAGACATTGTGAGGAAAATCAAATAAAATAGCAAGCTCATACTAGATTTCTTGTGAGGATATGCATTGAAAAAACATGTGAAGATTTGTCTCCTCTTCTGACTCGCACATCAAGCACCTACTAGGGCCATGCCAATTCCCCTTCCTCAGATTATCTCATGTTAGATTTCTGTTATTGAAAACCAGCCAGGCAAAAAAGATCATTCTAGGAGGGCATCCTGATTTCCATAGAGCCATCGGAAATATAAAAGCAGATCTCAAAGCCTTTGTGCAGATGCGATCGGAATATATGTCTTTAACTCTGACTGGTGCAGAAGCATTAGGCGTGAACCAAGCAAGATGGTCGATTTGTCCCCCGCGAACAATCCCGCATGCTTGTAAGGAGGCAATGACCGCATTCCATGTAGAAGAGTGATTAGCCGGCAGACCAACGTCAATAGCGGCCTTCCAATTGGGGGAAAGGCCCGACCAGTCCAAGATAAGTTTGTCTCAGGTGAAAACACCGATTCTGTGAACGGAAAATAAAAGATCTTCTGGAAGATAGAAGCTGCAACTACAGGCAATAGGATCAATACCAATGAAGATCTTGCTTCCAGAGTGGATCCTCCATCTATGCTTTGACACAAAGAATTTCTCGACTTTCCTGAAGCTAAGCCATATTGCCGATCCTTTTTTGATTCCAACAGCACCTTTCCTATACCAGAACTCTAGGCCTTTACCTTTCCAATATTTCTACTTAATAGTCTCGCTCCATGGCCCAACCCCAAAAATCCCTCTGCAGAGCGATTTGCACAAAAGTGCCTTACCAAAGATTCTCAAATCCTTTAGACCCCAACCCCCCAGATTCTTTGGCAAAGAAATCCTGTCCATTTTAGATAAGTGAAACTTCCTCTGATTGGAGCTACCTCCCCAAATGAAATTTGTCGTGATCGAGGACCCCTTTTGGATTATGCTTACTGGAAGGAAGAAAAGATGTGCCCAGTAAACCGCCATCTGCAAAAGAATAGCTTGTGAAAGTGTGACCCTACCTGCCAAGGATAGGCTCCTGTATTCCCATACAGATATTTTTTTGAAAAATCTTTCTGTCAACCAGAGCTAGTCGATTTTGGAGTAACCATTTGCTTTAAGGTGAAAGCCAAGGTATTTGAGGTCGTGCTTGAGTGATATTGATTCAATACCAAAGAGCTGAGAAATCCAGTCCACTGTCTCCAAGTCAACATCGTTATGATATAGCAAAGATTTTTCTTTGTTTATAAAGAGTCTGAAGGCTCTTTGAAATCTATCCAAAATATCTTTGAAACAAATCCACAAAGATCTAGAGAGCATTGCAAATAAGAGAACATCATCTACAAAGAGGTTGTGTGAACAGAATATGTGCCTGCATATCTTTATGGGTTTACATCTATCTTCGGCCACCGCTTTGTTGATATGGATACATAGAGAATTCATGGCCAGGATGAACAAAAGAGGTGAGCGATGACATCCCTGTCGCAGGCCTCTCTCAGCCTGAAAAAAGTGAGTGGGAAACCCATTAACAATAACCGTATAGTTCACATTCTCGATACATGCCATTATCCATCGGATGTTTTTTGACTTCAGACCTATCTTTGTGAGCAGACATTCCATGAAACCCCAATCTACACAGTCGAATGCCTTCTGCAAATCTATTTTCATGATGGCCGTTGGAGTTTGTTGAGCAGACAAGGAAGAGAGGCATTCTGGTGCATTGGCCACAGCATCGAGGATGTTCTGACCTTTCAGGAAAGCATATTGATCCTTTGTTAAAAAGATAGCCAGAATTCCTTTAATTCTTTCGGCAATAATCTTCGTGATAATCTTGAAAGATATATTACACAGAGAAATTGGTCTGTAGTCTTGAAACAAAACCGAGTCTGCTTTTTTTGGGATAAGAGCGATCAAAGTTGAAGAAATAATATGATGAATGTTGCCAGACATCCTCGACACTTCCACCATCCTTAGGATATCATGCTTGAAAAGATCAAAGAAATGAGTGAGGAATTCAATAGTCCAGCCATCCAGCCCGGGACTCTTATCTTTCTGAAAATACTTCAGGATTTGAAGAACCTCTTCCTTTGTTACTAGCTAAAACAACGCTTCATTTTCATCTTCATCAAACATTTGGGGGACCAGTTCAATACCCCATAGAATATCCTGGAAGGCAACATTGTTCCTTCTGCTGTATTAGTTCTTGAAATAGTTTACAGCCTCCCTAGAAATGTCTTGTTGAGTTACAAAGGAAACTCCATTATCATTCGTAATTTTCCATATGGTGTTTTTGTCACGTCTTGCACTTGCAAACTTGTGAAAAAACTTCGTATTCTTGTCCCCTTCTTAAAGCCATTTTGCCCTACTTTTAAGCCTATAGAAGGATTCATCTTTCGTTAATAACTTGAATTTTTTCCCTTCAAGTTCTTGGATGTGACATTTCATAGAGAAAGAGAGGGAAATAGCATTTGCTTCTTTCAGAATGGAGTCCAATTCTTGTTGGATAAACAACAGCTCCTTTTTATCTTTTTCCTTTTTTCCCACCTCCCATTCCTTAACAATCTTCTTCAAAGCAGTCATCTTATCACGAAAATGGAGGAAAGGGGGGAGAGTTGCATTAGCAGACAATTCCTTCCATGCATTTTCGATGAGAACATTGAAGACTGGATCTTGTAGGAAAGAGAAATTAAATTTGAACGGGAATCCCTTTTTGATGCCTTTTGCCGGCCAGGATAGCATAATTGGTCTATGATCAGACACTAATATATTCTCCACTGATGAATGAGGCATTCCCAAACTATCTATAATATTGATATGTACTAGGAACCGGTCGAACTTTTTGGCGATGTAAGCCTTATCAGTTCTGCCATTCGTCCATGTCGGTTTCATTTCCCAGGAATGACATCCACCAAGTTCTTGTTAAGGAGTTCAAGTTTAATGTTATCTGCAAGAGAGTCCATATTCCTACAATGTCCCCAGCATTCATCAGAATTCAATGTCAAGTTTAAGTCTCCTGCAATTTTCAAATTATCTATATCAAAAATTTCTGAGGAGAAAAATTTCCCCCAGAACAGAGCTCTGTTTTTATAAGGCGCATAAATATTTAGAACATTTATAGGGATATTATTGCCCCTGATGGCAGCAGAGATGATTATCCCTGCAAAGCGTTTGTATGCTTTAGCCCTGATATGAGTGGGGTCCCAGAGAGTTTCTAAACCTCCTAATAGCCCATTAGCCTCTGTAGCTACCATATACCATGATGGTAGCATCTTCCTGAAGTAGGAAATGGTTGCCTCGCAGCTGTGCATTGTTTCTTGAATAAGTATTAATCCTGGTCTAGAAGAGTAGAAGAAGTTTCTCAGTGTTAGAAATTTGGGGTCAACAACGAGGCTCCTAATATTCATGGAAACGATAAGAGTCATTCGGAGGATTCGCCAGCCGCGTTTGCTCTAAGAGGCTGAGAATCTAACATGCCATATATAGGAACTTCAATCAAGGAGAGGTTCCTGACTCCACTTTCAGTGACAGTAATTCTACCTCCAAAGTGCCTGCTACCCCCACGAGTCTTTTTCCTGACAGTTATGTTTTTTGCCGAGTCCAGGCTAATGAGAGGCAAAACCTAGTTCCTGGGCTTATGAATGGTTAAAGGCTCTAATTCAAGAGATTTTCTACTTAGAAGGAGATCCAAGTCACTATCAGTCTGGTTAATAGGGGATGACGAGGGGGAATTAACAGGAGTAACAGATGGACACGGGCCCTTTCCTTTTATTTGGGAAAGGAGGGCTTTGTCAGGCGAAGGGGGGGAGGAAGAAATAGGGATGGGGATCGATCCGAAGGAGAAATCCTTTACAATCATGGGAGCAGGGGAAGGAACAGCTTCAACATTTCCTGGTTCCGGGATGGGGGGCATTGAAAAGCCGAAGAGCCATTTTGCAGGGGGTCATCGAAATTTGTAGGGCTGCCAGTCCTCGAAAATAAGGTAGGGTCCTGTGAAGAGACTCGGGGATTAAAAGGAGACCTGGGAAGGTTATTATCCAAAATCTCTGTGGGAGATAAGCTTTCTGAGCATAAAACTCTACTCTCCTTTCGGCGAAGAAACCTGTTGTTAATGCGCTTATGCTGGGGACAGATTTTGATCAAATGGCTTGTTTTATGGCATGCAGCGTACCTGAATGGAATGCCCCAGAAATCCAGTCGTTGCTTAATAAGCTGGTCCCTCCAGGCAATTTCAATGTGTTCAAGATAACCTCCCCTGTAGGATTTCTCTATGAGGATCCAAGAGATCCTTTTATCCTTTTCACCCAAACACCAAGGGTCCACATAGACGAATCTGCCAATGGCGTTTCCTATCTCCTCGAGGGTTTCCTTAGACCATAGTTCTAGGGGAAGATTAGGAAGCTTTACCCATATTATGTTGTTGGACGGGGTATTACTCAATGGGTTGAAACCAAGATAGCACCTGTAAAGAGCGAGGAAGCTTCTTCTAAACACCCATGGCCCCTTGATAATGGCTTCGACATCTCCAGCAGCAAGAAAGTGAAAACAGTACCATTCTTTCACAAGGTTAGAAATCATAGGAGTGTAACCAATAACAGGTTTCCAGTGGGTAGCAATCCATTTTCTCATGTCTGCATCATTCATCAAGGGGAAATGCCATCTGCCTATAAGGGCGAGGTTTTGGAGGCTTTCAATCCTTTCTGTAAGATGTATATTATCAAGCTTGATTGTAGAAGGCGAGGCAATAGTCTTAACAGGGTTGTGCGACTTATTGTAGTGGTCGTGCGGGGTCTTTTGATCCGCCTTGCCTCCTTTATGAGAGAGGTGTTGTTTCCTTTCACCCCTTTGACGAGACGGCTTAACAGCCACCTCATCCAAAGTTCCTTGCCACCCTCCACATGAGGTGGCATTTTCCCAAGCCTATTCAGCCTCCATGGTGACCCTGATGAGAGCCTCGGTGGCAACCGAGTCGGACCCACCCTCCATACGCAGCCAGAAAATCCTTCCTTGGGATCAGCAAAATTTAGGCCAGTAAATCAAGGCATAAGAGAGTAGGAGCATTAAAAACTGAGACGTATGACGTAGGGGGGAGAGCAGAGCATAAAATGCCTTGAGAAAAAAAGGAGATAGAAAAGAGTTGTTCTGACACCACAGAAGGATTATAGAAAGGTCGAGAGAAAGAGAAGGATGACGGAGATGTACCCACAGAATTTAAAGCTAGTACTTGTTCAGGTGAGATCAGCTGAAGAGATCAGAAAAAAGCATTGAGATGGCGTCAGCAGGCCGCCAATTCAACCGCAAAAGGATATTTCAAGGAGATGGCATAAATGCAATGAAATGTCCAGTCAGAAAAAGATGATCATTCGATTCCCAAAACTGATTTGAATTTGAATTTTTAGAAACCGGCCATCGGAACTGGAAAATTTCCGGTAAATAAGGAAAGAGGACAGTTCTATTCCTAGAAACTGTGAGGAATCGAAGCAGAGACTTCTGAGAAGCCAGGCTAAAGAGATAGGGATTCACTACAAGCAAAACAACAACAATAAATCTCAAGGATGCACCACCATTCGCCTATCCTAAACCTGACATATTTGCATGGCTTGTAAAGAACTATAATCTTTTTTAATTTTTGGAAAAGATCCTTAAGCATCGTAACAGACACTCTAGAGGAAAAGCTACCCAGAAAGGAAAGTCATGGAAAAAAGATTTCTATACTCAAATAACCAGAAAGCGAGCCTACATACTAAATATTACCTGACATAAGGAAAACACCAGGGAATGGAGCAAAATTGTATTTAGAAACATGGGAGGTAAGATAGTAATGTACTAACCTTTACCGCGAACGAGAGCGCCAGAAAACGTAAGAAACAGAGCATCAGAATGCAAGATTTAAACACCAGAAGATCATTGAGTATCAGTGATCTCGATCAATATGCAGAGTGGAAATTTTACTATCGAGAGCAAAAGAGCATTCGAACATGAGCCCCCCGTCCCAGGCAGAGGGGACGATAGGCGGAAAGCCGAAACGACTCACAGGAGAAAGAACAGAGGATTTAAAGGATTTCAAAACATAGGGGGCAAAAGCATGTAGTCAGCCATGTGTCATGCCTACAATAATCATGCATGCATGTTCCACGAGCTCAAGACAATGTGGAGAAACAGTTGCAATATCCTCATGCGAAAACTTAGGAAAGCAATGGAAGTCGCCCAATGGATGATCTCTTGAGCCAGCTGTCGTTGTCCATTGACGTCCTCTGCTAGTGATGAAAGCTGGTTGGTCTCGGAGAAAGTGCTCTAGTCGCTATGGTCGCCGCTCCCTTTCAACTGTCAACTTTTAATTATGCATTGGGGTTATTAGGTGCTGAAAAAATTTGATTGCTTAGTATATTTTTTACTAATATTTTTTCAATGTTTTAAAATTTTAAATAAGCAAAATTATAACACTTAAAATATTAAAAACACTTTAACAGTTATTGTTTTAATCATAGCTTTTCATTTATGATAATATGTTGTGAGAATTTTTATATTTATCCACACACCCCATCTATATTATAAACATAATTTCCAAACAAATTTTTATTATAATGAATCATATAAATTCCACATTAACATGACCAAAAAAATATAAATTATAACCATAAAAAACAAAATTTATTATTATGTTTAATAGTAAATGTTAGGCTTTATAGCTTTATATTTGCTAAAAATCTTAATTAAGAAAGTCAATTCCAAAAAAAATTATAAGGTTTTTCCTTAAAATTTTCTCACTAACTAGATATTTCCATTTAAAATTTTCTCCTAACTAGATATTTCCATTTAAATTCAATAAATTGGCATGTTATAGATTGCTTATAACGCATCTTGTTACATTATTTTAAAAATTCCCATTCTCTTAATAGCTTATTCTAGAGCTATTATATACATTACTCGTTTCATTAAAACCCACTGAGAAATTTTCCTTACAAAATCTCATTAAAGAAAAAAACCTGCATTATTATTAGTCCCTGCCTGGGACTAATAGCGATGGATAGATCGTTGACTAGTGATTAATTAACTTTGACCAAGTAAAATTTCCCGTACATGTCAAGTTTAAGCCAATGTTTGAAATAAAATTTTCTGCTCAATAGATTTTTATCCAAAGTTTGTGTTTCGACCTCTTATTGCTAGCTGCACGATATAATTTTCTGAAAACTTAGACTAAAGAGTTTGGAGTAGCCTGCATACTTTTTTGAAAACTTAGGATAAAGAGTTTCGACTCACCTATGTACTTTTCTTAAAAGTAAGGCAGTTTGGCACCCTTGTCACTTCATGTACACAGCTGCCACGGCTTCTTTTACAACTGCCACGGCTTCTTCCAAGTGTCCTAATGCATTTAAGTTCTATTAACTATAATCTTGAAAAACAAGCAATACATATAGATCTGGGTAGGGGGATTATCGTCAAGGGCTATGGCCGGATGATGATGGAGTAAATGCCATCACTGCAATGTCCTTCTTCTTTGCTGGTGATTCACTGACTTCTTGCGATGCCGTGAAAATATTTGAGCTCCATCGTCGTTGATGTCCAGCGTTTCAGGCCTCTTGATTTTGTGGGCTCGGTTATGACGAGGGATGTCTTGTACGAACACTTTGAACTCGGTGGCAGCGGATTTATTCTCTAATGAAGCGACTCATAATCGCTCCTTCTTCATTTTCGAGCCACTTCTTCGTTTTTCTGATGAAGGAAAGGCTGCACTGAGGAATGAATAGCGTGAAGGTAAGGCTGCACTGAGGAATGAATAGCGTGAGGGTTTAAGCCCATGTGCACATGACGAAACGCAGCAACAATACGACAGCAAAAGAATTCAGCAGTGGAGAGATGCTCTTGCTCATGTTGCAAAGATTAGCGGACTGGAGCCAAAGGCATTTAATGGGTGAGCATCATAGCTTTTAGCCTGTTGGATTAGTAGGTGCACGGTAAATTAGGTAGGCTGCTCTCATTAATAATGTTACCCTTTGGATATGAATACAGGGAACTCGAACTCTTGAGTTTCATTTTCCTATAAACTAAGTAGCGTGAGTTGTAAACTCGTGTAAATACTTACGTCTGTCCAATTGTGATAATTATCCTTTAATTGAATTTCTTCCATTACTATATAATGAAAGTCTACTATATACTTATACACAAATTTGTTAGTAAAAAAATACTCTTATATATAACCATTTATATATATATGACCATCCATAAATGTTTGCAGGAAGGTCTGAGCAGTTTCAGGTCTTATCCCGCTGGAATTCACGAAGTAATAAATTATACAAAGCACCGCTACAACAACCCTCCTGTTTACATCACTGAGACTGGTAGGTACAGTACTAGTGTTCTTATTCACCCATTCTATTTGAATTTAATCTTCTTTCAAAATATGGATTTAATGGTGTGTAACACATGAATTTGAACAGGATATGCCAGTTTTGACACTGGCACAACCCCTCTGGCCCAGGCAGTAAATGATCCAGAGCGAGTGAAGTACCATTATCAACATTTATCACAACTACGTGAAGCTATAAGGTATGCCTGGATTTTGCGGTAATTTTGTTTTCTGAATGGTGGGATATTGATGAAGCCCTGAAATGAAGTGTTGCAGTGAGGGAGCGGATGTGCGGGGTTATGTGCTTTGGTCGCTTCTGGATGATTTTGAATGGTCGACTGGATTTACCTCTCGATTAGGGTTATACTATGTGGATCAGAATAGGCATTTAAAGCGATATGCCAGGTCATCCGCAAGTTGGTTTAAACGCATCCTTCGCGTTTAAATGATGTGTGAGATGGAATTTTATGCTCTGTGATCACATGTATGTGAGAGTTGAAATTTTATGGTATGAATAAATACACGTGAGGTTGTTTACCGTGAGACATTTGAATTTCTGTTTTTTTAGTTCCATACAGCGTATTTTCATTAGCTGAAAGCATGATCACAACAATAAGTTTTCTTTCTTAATCTGAAATTGAACCGAGTATATGGGTTTGGAATTTAATGATTAATTTAATTTCTAGAGTTTTGTCTTTGGAATTTAAAAAATAATTTAATTTTTAAAATTTTGAAATTCTATGATTATTAGATGTTTTGGAATTTTTGACCCATTAAATTTTTTGTATAATTTTTATTTTCATTTGTATTATTAAACTAGTTTTTTAACTATATGAGTTTAACATAATGAAAAACTTCAAAAACACTTAAATTGTGGAGAGTTTACTATTCAAACTTTTCTATCTTAAAACCATATTCAATTAAATTGTAGAGAGTTAAAAGGTCGAATTTTCAAACCATACCCAATTAAAATATAGAAATTTCACTAGTCCAATTTTCCTATTTAAAAGCCATACTAATTCCAATAAATTACAACCATACAAGTAGAAACCTTAAAAAATATGTTAATATCTAAACACATCAAATTTCAATCTCGCAACTATACCAAACTCTAATAAACCACAATTAAGCAAATAGAAATCATATATATATATAGGTAAATAAGAAATTAATTTATAGATAAATTTTCAAAATAGAAAATTACTTTTTATTTAATAATTTTTGTAAATGATTTTTGTAGAAGTTACCTAGTACAAATCCCATGGGTGTACCTATAATCTCTTTGATAGATTAAATCCGTCATAACAAATATTAAATGTGATGTACTCTATGACCCTTGGTAGGGTAATTTATTGTGGAATGTGATCCCTAAATGAATGTACTCCTCTCCTTGAACAAAAAAAATAATAATAATAATTTTTCATAAAAAAAAAAGTGTTATAATATCAAATTTTAAAATTAAATATAGTAAAAAAATGGAAATTTTATCTTCAACCAAAAACTCTCATTTTATTTCGCATAAATATAAATCCATCTTTGAAAATCAATCTCCACCAAACCTCAAATTTCGATTTTATATATATATAATTATTTAAACAATAAATAATAAAATAATTAAAAAATATTCCAATAACAATATCATGTCCCCATAGATCACACATACAAAATATTTGTTATTATATATTAATTATTAATTTTTCATTGCACTAAGTAAATGTGCGTGGAAGAAATATACATAAGCGATGGGAGTTTCACTATCGGTGGTAAACTACCACCAATATATGGATTACAGCTAAGCCTATGTTGTTATAAAATATACAAATACACATCAATTCGTGATAGGAGAAAATTTTAATTACAATTAAAAAATTGAAAATTTTCACTTTGTAATTAAAGGGATGGTTCAGATTTAATGTAAAACGAATAATTTTCGTCTAATATCGACACGGAGGGATGTGATTTGGTGTTGATTGGCATGTTCTGCGTTATATTTCTATTTAATATTTATTATTTGTGATGCCGATATGCGGAGTATATATTGGAATTGGAGTTGAGGAATTTAATTTTTTAATTAAAAAGACTGTTCGGAATTAGTGTTAAGATAATATTCTTGGTCTAATATCAGCATAAAGGGATAAAATTTGGTTGATGAAGATGAAAGGCTAAAGACAAAATGTATATCTCTTTCGCCAACTTTGAATGAATTGTTTCATTGGATTCTCGACTGCTCGGATCGGATCAAATGTTACAATGTGTATGTAGTTGTTGCATTTTATTTTCGATATGCTTTGGATTCAATTCTAGATTCTAGCCAGTTTCGCTCGATCTACGGTGTGGCCCAGTGCTGGGGAGATATATTCCTTGTCGTCTGCAAGACATGTCTGTCCACAAGAATTGATCAATTGTTCAAATATAATAATTGAAGACTTGGCGCTCAGGGTATGGCTATAATATCGATATGCAGGATATATTTTGCTTTAATCCTCCACATTCACCGACACCACAAATCTATGTTGCGTCTACATCACCTCCAGAAAAGTCTTCAAGAAAAATGCCCATAATTTTTGGTGTTATTGACAACTTTCTTCTTTGGTTCATTTCATTCTTTATTAAAAAAAAAAAAATCTGCTTTATTTGGAAGTCGTCAAGGAGGTATTGTAGAGAAATTCTTTTGGTTAGTAGTGTCTATGTTCCCTAAGATAACAAAAGTTGCATGGTGCTATGTCACTTCTTATTTGCATATATGAATTGTGTGCATATAGTGCATATAGTTTTTAGTCTATTTGATTGAAATGACATTTTTGATACACCTTGAATGGAGAAGCCTGCCTTATCCCAAAAAAAAAAGTCTCATAGATCAATTTGTTATCTAGCTTAGTGGTTCACTGAGAGTACACTACAATATATTTTAATTTAATTTTTCATTATTAATTTTTATTCTTCATATTTATAATTTAACTACTTAAGAAGATATACTGAATGACTCATTAATAATTAAGATGATTAATAATCAAATCTTAAAACCAATTAATAATAAAAAATTACATGTGCTTATTCCTAAGAGGTCACAAGCTCAAAACCAGAGGGGGGTAGAGTATGTATGCCTTCGTAGACTTAGGAGTTGAATCGTTTCGCGGAGGTGGATCCCTTGTCTCACAAACAAAGGGGGTCTCATACACCAATTTGGTGTATGACTTAGTCGTGACCTTAAAATTGGATAATAATATAATAATATAGCATATAAATCCACTTGAGATAAAGGAATAAATTCACATGGATGAGGAAGAGGTAGTAAATGGTTGGGAAGATCACTCATACTCGGAGGTCTTGGCTTTGGTAGCAAATTGGGCACCAAACACTTGTCATGTTGGAGGTCGAAAAACCCAGTACTTGCACACTATCAGTCTATATTGGAAAACTAAGACTTTGCTTGAAAATTCCTCCTTGAATACAATGAAGAGAAAAAAGAGATCCTTCTACAACTAATGAAATATAGTTGGAGCATCATGACATGGAAAATATATTACCTTGAATTGAGGATGCACTCTTTAGAGGTAGGGTTCCTCATCCCGTATATAACCCAAGGGACTCTGCCCCTATTGAGGTCTCAACATCCTTGTCATTTGTTTCATGGTATTTCTCGATGGTGTTGAGCATTGTGCTTATGATTTTTTTTTCTCAATCTCATTGACTATTAAGGGAAACTCTTATTTTCTATATAATGGGCAACACGATCTAGTTCACAACCCTATTTTGTTATCTGCTATGTCCATCTTTTTCACAGCACATGCATCAAACTCACATGCAATTTTATATTGTTATGATTAATGCTTTTTGGACTAAAGAAATTAGATACAGTTTTTATGTTGTTATGATCAATGATTTTCAGACTAAAATCGTCTTGCCTTATTCTTGGTCTAATTTCCCTCATGAAACACCATAACACCTAAAAATTTAGTATAAATATAATTCTATTTTAAAAACAATATAAAATGGTTAACTAACACAAAATCCCATTTTTAAATTTAAAAATATAAATATATTTTTTTTTAATAATAAAATTCTATAATCAAATTCTTAAATCATAACCTATAATTAATATATTTACTTTTTTTAAATAATTAATCAATCATACAATTATAATAAAATAAAAAATAATAGTTCTTCAATATTCATAGTTATTCAAAGAACATGAAAGCAAGGACAACCACTTTCGGATTGAAAGGTAAAGCTGACATTTGGTGTGAATATTTAAGGAATATAAAAGGTGTAAAAGAAGAAGAGTTGTCCTAGAATGGATTTGAGGAATATTTTCAAGACAAGTATCTGTCTAAGAGATACTTTAACAACAAGACTAAGGCGTTTTATGAGCTAAGATTAGGCCAAATGATAGACGAGAAGTATAACACCAAATTCATAGAGTTGCTAAGGTATGTTCCCTACCTAAAAAAGCAAAGATTCAGAGGTATGTGAGTGGACTGCCACAATCCTTTATGGATAGACTTGAATTCAATGAGCCTAAGATATTGGAGGATGCAATTCGGAAACCAAAGCAATGTTATGAATAGTCAAAGCTCGGGCCATGATTACAGAGGGATTGGAAAGTGAAAGGAAACCTAAGATATAGATAAAAGGGGCATAAGAAAGGCTAGAAATCCTAAATCGCAGGTAAGAGAGAAAATATAACTTCAACTGGTCAAGTTTGACCTCAAGAAAGAGGAAATAAGGGCAATACAAGGGAGCCACTGAAGTGTTGGACTTGTGGAGGAAATCACTGCCAATTAGATAGTCCATAGTAGAAGGATGTTGCACCAAACCTTTACAGGACCCAAGAAGCTTAAGTAGTGGGAGATATGGCTCACAGTTTGCCCAAAATATATGTAGTGATGGATAACATGCAAGTCGACCACCCGACTTCGATAATTAAAATGGAAGGTAAGATCCGCAATCAAGTTATTTATGTTTTGATTGACCCTAGATCAAATTATAGTTATCTTAGCCCAACACCTATAAAGAAATGTAAATTGGCTAAGGAGGCACATGAATAATCGTGGTTGGTTCAATTGGAAACATGGACAAGGATAAGAGTTGAATACTAGGTGAGAGACAACCCAATTGAATTGAACGACATGCCAACAATTGTAAATCTTATTCTCTTATTATCAGGAGTGTATATCGTACTACTGGGTATGGATTGGATGTACAAGCATCACACTAAGGTATATTTCTTTGAAAAGGAAATCAAGTGCTTAGATGAGTGTGGGGAAAGAAGGATATTGTAGGCAAAGTGAAATCCCATATTAGTCAGATTAGTTATAACAATGCAAGCCAAGAGAAGCTACATGAAGAGATGCACCCTATTTTTTGTGCAAATTTCAAGTAGGGATGAAGTTAACAACAATGTTGGGGAAAGAGATAGTGATATTCTATCAAAATGCCCCATTTTGAAACAATTCCAAGATGAATTTCCTAAAGAAGTACCTAGGTTTCCTCCTCGTAGGGAGGTGGATTTCTCTATATAATTAATACCAAGAGAAGCTCCAACATCCAAGGCACCATATAGAATGAGCACTCCAGAATTAGTTGAGCTAAATCTACAACTCAAGGAGATGTTAGACAAAGGCTACATAAGGCTAAGCGTGCCTCCATGGGAAGCATTACTTTTATTCGCAAAAATGAAGGATGGAACACTTAAGTTATGCATCGACTATAAACAACTGAATACGATGACCATCAAGAATAGGTATCCCTTGCCACGAATTAATGGTATATTCAATCAGTTAGGAGGAGAAGCAATATTCTCCAAGATTGATTGAAGATCTAAGATCAGGTTATTGTTAAGTGCGCATTAAGGACGAGGATATCCATAAAAAAACATTTAGAACAAGGTATGGGCAGTATGATTTTTTAGTAGTTCCCTTTGGGTTTACTAATGTGCCTACAACGTTTATGTGCCTTACGAATAATGTGTTGCGCCATTACTTAGATACGTTTGTAGTGGTTTTGTTGATGACATTCTGATCTATTCAAATACCAAGGAGGAACATGAAGAACATTTGGCCACGGTACTATAGTTTCTAAGAGAACATAAGCTTTATGCAAATCTGGATAAATTTGATTTGTTTTAATCACAGATCAACTATTTGGGGCACATTGTCACAAAAGAGGGAGTAGCATTTGATCCAAAGAATATTAAGGCCATTATGGAATGACCAACACCTAAGAATGTGTCTTAATTTAGGCCCTTTATGGGGCTATTTGGCTATTACATGAGAATCATTAAGAATTTATCGAAGATTCACTATCCAGTCACTGCATTGCAGAAGAAGGGAAGGAAGTTTGAATGGATAGTCGAATGTGCTATAAGATTTGATAAGATAAAATAGTTGTTAACTAATGCACCAATGCTAAGAATAGAAAATCCTAAGAAGGATTTAGTTGTGTGCACAAATGCCTGCAAGGAGGGACTTGGTGGAGTCTTGATGCAGGAAGGCCAAGTAGTTTGTTACGAGTCTCGAAATTTGAATGAACATGAGAAAAACTATGTAACTCATGACTTGGAATTAGCTGCTATCATCCATGCATTGAAAATGTGGAGACACTACCTCCTCAACAGGAAATTCATTGTATTGACTGATCATGGAGGGTTGAAATATGTGTTTGATCAACCTAAGTTAAATGCAAGGCAAGCTAGATGGTTGGTCGCACTCAACGAGTTTGATTTCAAGATCAGATACATTAAAGATAAAGGGAATAGAGTGGCTAATGCACTCAATAGGAGAATTCAAATAAACCATATAACATTTGTAAGTTCCTATGGAACTGATCTTGAAGATAGGATACAAAATGTTCGGCAACAAAATGAAAAATATCAACAATTAAAGGAGAAATTACAACAAGAATTTGAGGTTGAACATAACAAGGAATATTTCCTCTCAAAAAATGGGTTGATTAGACTCAAAAACATAATCTATGTACCAAATTTGGGAAATCTAAAGAAGTTAATATTGAAGGTGTTTCATGCTAAATCATAGTCTAGTCATCCAAGTTATGAAAAGACTATCAACCATCAAGAAATTTTACTATTGGCCTGATTTGAAAAGGAAAGTGGTTGATTTCATTTCCAAGTGCATAGAGTTCCAGCAAGTAAAAGTTGAGTGCAAGCACCGAGCTGGCTTATTATAGCCTATTCTCATTCCAAAATGGAAGTGGGAAGTGATTTCTATGGACTTTATTATAGGGTTGTCAAAAACTTCGAAACTACATGACGCAATCATGGTAATGGTTGACAAGTTGAGAATAGTGGTTCACTTTGCAACTATTAAGACTATAAATTCAACTAGAGAGGAGGCTCAAATTTTCATAAGGGAAATTGTGAGATTGC
>APFE030126548.1:5164-34653 GCA_000404065.3 Pinus taeda
ATAGTATAAAGTTGCAAATAAAATGTTTCAAATAAAATAGAATTTCACCCTTAATAACTATTGATATTTCTAAGTACTGCCTAACAGTTGAATTTGAGCATAGCTTAAATGGTGTCGTAATTTTCAGATTAATTTGAGCTTTAATACATTTCCAGTACCATAGATATAAACAAGTTAGCTTTTATGCTTTATCAGGAAGATGGTTACATCCATGTTCACTACTTCCGCGCTTACTACTGTTCTTAAAAATCTGTGTATCATTGTTTTTAAAATTGTGTGCGCCATTGTTTATATATAAAATAAAATATACAAATTGTGACATTCACGATTGTGCGTTAACTTAAAACTACACGCATGAAAAGTGGCCGTTATCAAAGTTGCAAGTCGGGGAAAATAATTTTGATTTAAACTTAAATTCCACGCTTGCTCTTAAACAATTGCCCCAAAGCAAGTGGCTGTTATCAAATCTCCATGACAGGGAAAATAATTTCAATTAAATTTGAGATTCCACGCCTGCTCGTGAACAATTGGCCCATTCACTTTCTGAAAAGCAGCTAACTAATTTCAACCTACCCAAATGACTTTATAGTCATGGTTGACAATCACACCAAATGACTTTATAGTCATGGCTGACTGACAACTAACCCTCATCTCTTTTTTTAATGGGGCAGGAAGTCTTATGGTAAAAGACTACAAATTAGCTTAGAAAATAATGGAGAATTTGGTAAGATTTTGATAAAATTGATATATTCATCACTGACAATTCACACCAAATGACTTTATAGTCTTGGCGGACTGACAACTAACCCTTGTCTCTTTTTTTTTGGGGGGAAAGAAACCTTAGTGTAAAAGACTACAAATTAGCCTAGAAAATAATGAAAAATCTGGTAAGATTATGATAAAATTGATATATATTTTTCAAAATGGGGTTA
Organism: Pinus taeda; assembly: GCA_000404065.3. Classification (NCBI taxonomy): domain Eukaryota; kingdom Viridiplantae; phylum Streptophyta; class Pinopsida; order Pinales; family Pinaceae; genus Pinus; species Pinus taeda. The sequence continues at coordinate 6,097 of APFE030126548.1, forward strand.
CAGTTTTCAAACTTCAAGATTTTAAATAATGGAAAATCCTGTAAGATTATGATAAACTCAAAGTTTTGAAAATCAGGGTATAGCTTTCAAACTTCAAGATTTTAAATAATGGAAAATCCTATAAGATTATGATAAACTCAAAGTTTGAAAATCAGGGTATGGCTTTCAAACTTCAAGATTTTAAATAATAGAAAATCCTGTAAGATTATGATAAACTCCCGCAGAAATTTTTGAAAATCAGGTTACAATGTTCAAACTTCAAGATTTTAAATAATGGAAAACCCTGTAAGATTAAGATAAAATCCGGCAGAAAGTTTTGAAAATCTGGTTACAGGTTACAAACTTCAAGATTTTAAATAATGAAAATCCTGTAAGATTATGATAAAATCTGGCAGAAATTTTTGAAAATCTGGTTACAGCTTTCAAACTTCAGGGTTTTAAATAATGGAAAATACAGTAAGATTATGATAAAATCTGGCAGAAATTTTTGAAAATCTAGTTACAACTTTCAAACTTCAGGATTTTGGGTGCTCCATAGGTTCTTGATGGTGCTGAATCCATTTCCACCATTTTGATTTTTTGTAATAACTTCAAGGTTTTAAATAATGGAAAATCCAGTAAGATTATGATAAAATTTGGCAGAAATTTTTGAAAACCTAGTTACAACTTTCAAACTTCAGGATTTTGGGTGCCCCATAGGTTCTTGATGGTGCGGAATCCATTTCCACCATTCTGATTTTTTGTAACTTTTTGAGCGGAGAGACTCATTCAACAGCCCATTATGATGTGTAAGGACCCTCATTAAAATTGAAATTTGTTCATATCTGCCAAAAAAAAACTATATAAAACATTGAAATAATGTCTGTCATAAAAAAATTTACACAGGAAAAAATTGGATCCCTCTATGCTCATAATAAATCTAGATCTACGCTCGTTTTTACCAAATTATGACAAGAAAACTACCATTTGTAGGATCCATAGACAATGGAATTTTAAGATGTGTATGAACTCATCTGGTTCATAATAGCAGCACATCTTTTCATGAAAAGCTGACCCATTTATGAATGGAGTTGTTATAGTGGGACTTTTTGGACTTTGTAGAAAAAATTGAGGTGAAATCATGATTTGTGGTATTTAAATTGATTTTTTTGACTATATATATAGATTCAGGGCCCTGGAAAACCACGAAGACACTTCCATCAAACTTGTAATGTCAATAAATTCTTGAAAATTTTTAGAAAAATTAAACTTAAAAACCCACTTGAAAAACGTCCAAAAAAATCACACTTAAACCAACTTATTTATGAACTCCTCGCATCATAGTGGTCCCCCTCCTTATTTATGTTATTAATAAGTTGGTAATTTTTTAAAATTATTTTTCGTTCTATCCGATCGTCACAAGTATAATTTAAAACAACTTAATAAAAAATTAAGCAACTTTTATTTTACCAAAATAGTTTGGATGATAAAGTTACTATATTAATATGTCATTCCTTGAGAACTCATCGAGAAACTGATTTTTAGAAGCTACCAAATTCATGTATTCATTTCCGCTACCATATCCAGGATCAAGCGACGCGTAACGTTACGTCAAACCTAACTCTCTCCTCTTCTAGAGGAGAAATGCATGAATCATGCCAGCCATAACACATCATGCAAGTTTTATTGAAAAAGGAAGTCGATGATGTGGACAGAAGCACAGCCTTGTGTCATCCCCCTCGACTATACGCGTGAACGCGGTTTCAACACGATGTAAATCTTAACCACCTATATAATCTCCTCTCATCATCCTAATTTCTCAGATCTCCTCTGAGCCATTTATATTTTGAGTATCACTCTCTAAGTCTCTCTCTGTATTTCATTGACTTGTTGAACTTTTTGTTTGTACAAGATGTCTGAGGAGAAACATCACCATCATCTGTTCCACCACAAGAAGGAACATGAAAACCAGAACGCCCCCTCGGGGGTTGTTTACTCTGAGACCACCACCACTTATGGTGATGAGCAGGTGACCCAGACCGCAGATGTGTATGCTGCTGGGAATGTTGATGAGTACGAGAAGGCAAAAAAGGAAGAGAAGCATCACAAGCATAAGGAGCATTTGGGTGAACTCGGAGCTGTTGCTGCTGGAGCCTTTGCATTGGTACTTTCTCTCTCCCCTTTTTATTGTCAGATCCCCTTAATATGTTTTGGTGATGGGCGATCTAATGTTATGTGATCCAAATAATAGTGTGGTGAAATGTGGAAATATCAATCACAACACACAGTTTATCAGAAATATGCAGCCTCATTAACTTATCGACTGTGGAAATATGATTAATTGTTGCTATTATAATTTACAGCACGAGAAGCACGCAGAGAAGAAAGATCCAGAGCGCGCACACAGGCACAAGATTGAGGAAGAGATTGCGGCAACAGCTGCAGTGGGAGCAGGGGGTTTCGTGTTTCACGAGCATCACGAGAAGAAGGAATCCAAAAAAGAAGAAAAGGAAGCAGAGGGGAAAAAGCATCACCACCTCTTGTAGCTGCAGATTTCTAGTATCGCCCTGGCATTGAAAATAAAGTTGTTGTGGTTCATTTGTTGGTGTGGCGTTGTTTGTTATGAGATTGAGATGAAGCTGAAGCCACTCAGTCCTCATCAATCTCTTCTCTTCCCGTGATTTCGTATATTAGTCGCGTCATTCAATTCGGATCTTGATCGGATCGTTTTAGTAATTACCTATTTATATATATGTGGATTATAATGTGAATTATTTTAATGTTATGCATGTTTTATGAAAGTAATATATGAACGGAATTTCTGAATTTTCAAAGATCTATATTAAAGTTGCAATGTATGTAAACCACCATAATCCTCGTTCTCCAACATTGTGCTTGATGTGCTCGACAGTCTCTGTTTTCTCTGCATATGACCTTACGTTCCAACTTCCCACCAGTGACGCTTTATTGCTAAAGATAACACGGCCGGGCATCTTTAATTCGATTGATTCCCGGAATATCAATAGACCTGTGTCTTCTTAACTAAAATTACTTTAGTAATTTTAAATGAATGAAGAGGTTTACTATTAAGCTTAGCAGAATCACATGTTGGTGATATACACCAAAGACACTATTTTTCCATCATTCATATAAGTCGTTGTAACGGTATTGGACCTTTTATTCACAGAACCCAAAATATGGATCATTATATTTTTTTAATTAATTAATGTTAAAACTATTTTTTAAGATAGAAAAGAAAAAATGAAATTTGATATCACAACAAACACTGAAAAATGACCTAAAAATAAATACTAATCAACGAAATATTATGTAAGGCTCAATTGTTGTAAAATGAAAATGATGAAGCAAATATAACCAATAAAAAATAGTGGGCAATTCCTCATATTGAACAATCTATAACAACAAATACTAATCAACTAAATACATATGTATTGCTAAATTGTTGTAAAATGAAAATGATGAAACGAATATAACAAATAAAAGGTAAGTGGAATACCGTGGGCAATACTGAACAATGACTTAACAACAAATACTAATTAACGAAATATTATGTATTCTTCAATTGTTGTAAAATGAAAATGATGAAACAAATATAACAAATAAAAGGTAAGTGGAATATCATGGACAATTTCTCTTTATGCTGAACAATGATATTAAAACAAATATTAATCCGTGCTCAAAGCAACCAAATTTTGCTCCCTTCTCATCCATGATATCGAAGAAGAACTCAAAGAGAACTAGCGCCCAAAAGTGCTCTTCCGATCCTCCGCACTACCTGCTTAATCAACATCATAATAATCATGTAGCTTCATAGATCCAATAGTTTATCTCAGTCCATGAGTGATTAAGCCCTGAAGATATATCAAAATATTCTTGGCACCAATACAGTGAGGCTCAACCATATATGAGCTCAACATGCTAATTGCAAAACATATATCTGGACAAGAGTTCAACAAAAACATCAATGCTATTATGAGTTGACAAAACTCAGAGGCATTTCCCAAATCAAGTCCAGCAGCACTATTGCTTAACTTCTTAAAGTTAAGCTCCATCGGGGTAGTCACAGGCTTGCAGTACACCATTCCAAATTTGGAATCCAACTCCCTCTTACTTTTGCAAATGAGAGGGTTTGTACCTACTAGAAAGAGGTCATCCTCATAAGGTACCAAAATGGGAGGTATATCATCCACAACCTTAAATCAATGGTTTGGATCAACTTCACTCCGAGTGAATCTTAGCTTTATCAGATAGCTATCAATCCTCTCATATCAAGCTCGGGGTGCTTACTTCAAGCTATAGAGAGCTTTCTTCAACCCACATACATGAGATTCCCGATCATGAATCTCAAACCCCTTGGGTTGTTCCACATCTGTGGTCTTGTTATTACATGAGGGGAATGGTCCCCTTGTAAGATTTCCTTTGGCACATCTCAGACATGTACCTTCATGATATTCTTTGAATTCAGGCATCCCTGTTACCATCTGTTTTACATCGGGTAGGGCCTTATATTGAAGATGGGAAAACCTCTGGTTCCATAGAAGAGATGTGACACAGGACATGGTCCCTAATGGACTTCCTGCAACTTGATACAAAGTGCCAACCCTGAACCCAAGAGTAAAAGCATGTTTAAATTTCCTTTTCCAAGCATGTACCTGTCCATCGATGAATGCCACCTTGTAACCTTTGTCTTCCATTGCCGAAATGGAGACAAGGTTCTTCTTGAGATCAAGCACATAAATAACTTCTTGTAAATGAATCATGTTACCTTGATTCAATTGAAGGGTAACATTCCCTACACCCTTTACAGGATAGTTGGCATCGTCTCCAAGAATAATCTTTGAGTTTGTTTCCTTCTCTATTAGATTAATGAATGCTTCCTTGTATCCAGTGAAGTGCCTTGAAGCACCACTATTAGTAAGCCAATTTCCCAAGGTATCCGAAGAAGAGGTAGAGGAGAGGGCCGATATAAGATAATACTCCTTTCGCTTATCAAAAACAACATTTGATTATTCATACCCGGAGTTCCTGACTTTCTTCTTGAATGCATCTCGACATCAATTCTTCAAACCCTGGAATTCAATCATTGTTGAGAATAGTGGTTTTGAATATATAACACTCGGGTGGAAGTCCTCCAAGGGTAGTGATAGTAAATTCCCTATCAAATATGATTTCTCCAATTAATAGAAGATCATTCTTGATCTCGATGATCCTTAAGAAGTAGGATTGAATATCCTCATCCTTTCCTTTCTTAATATCCTTCAACTTATTTTTGAGGAACAAAATTTGATTTGCATCACTAACCTTGAACATACTTACCAATCTGCCTTAGATCTCCTTGGGGGTGTTCAAATAAAAGATGTAGGCCACGAGACGCTTGTCAATGGAATCTCTGATAATCTTCTTCGCTTTGGCTTCATCCTTGGTGTACTTGTTCTTTGTAGAAGCTTGTGTATTTGATGGAGGCTCAAGGATTTTACACTTCACAAAATCCAACACTTCTTGCTCTTCCAATGTCAGATCTAGAGACATCTTCCATCCATGATAGTCAGACTTTTCATGGAGCTTCTCTTTGGCTAGGAAGTGGGATGAGGAACCCATTGAGCCTTTTATCCTTTCAACTATCTTCGATGATTGCTCTTTCACTCTTGCTTGGGCTTTGTCTTCACCTTAGCTTTGATACCATGTTAATTTTCGGTATGTTCTATGCTTAGAGTGATTTACTTCAATTTTTCACATTAGCTCAATATCAATTTCAGATTAGAAATCACATCATCATGATAGTAAAGTGCAAATAGAACATAAATGTAAACAACAGAAAACAAGACAAGACAAGAGGACACAAGATGTGGCACCGGCTAGGGACAAACCCCAATGTGGGGAAACCCTTGATCAATTATTCTTATATTCTTCAATAGTTCAGTAGAGAGAGAGATAATACAAATACATAAAATTGATATTTATGACAACAGTGGTTATGACAGTCTTCAATCATGAGGAGTGTTGTAGCATGTCCCTTGACAATGAGAAGCTACTGATCTGATGAGGCACCTATAGCTATACTAATATTCCTTCATAATATCCCAACAGTCCAATAGAGAAGCTCTAAGAAACCCTTGCTATGATGCTATGGACTATGGCCTAGCACATAGAAACATAGAAGTAGATGTCCTTATTACTGATATATAATCATCATCAATGCTTCAAAATATTAGAATCCAATCTGCATTTGAAGCTAGCCCTACAAGGTCTGAGATAAGTTTGAGTGCAAAATCCTTCACCACACAGGTTTACCTTATGACTGTGACTTCCACTCACAAGAATTCCCATACTTTGAACATCCTTTATCACAGTCCTAACATCTACAGCAATGAGCTTTCACCTACAACAATCTGACCATGCTTATTCCTCATGTGTTGAAGCTTCGTTTGGTTGTGACTTAGTAAATCTAACATCCCTTCTTGCTGTGTATTAGAGACTTACAATGATATGAGGATTAAGCTCTTTAAACAGCGGATCCATTAACAGTTAACAGGTCTTCAATTAGCTTGTGACCAGACCTCCTCACTGCTGCTAAGGCTTCTCCTTTCAGTGAATAAGGATTTCTTCTAGGCCTACATTTGGGGAATTTTTAGTACTGCAGATAGGTGCCTCCTCTTGCTGTGTATAAAACCCTCATTAACGTCAAACTAGGACATCCTTACATTCTGCGGCTAGGCACCTCCTTTAGCTGCATATATAACCTTCCTTGACTATGGCTTTGGAAAATATATGGGTCTTCATTAGAAATCATATAGAAGGCCTCTCCTAGCTGCATAGGTAAATGATCTAGGTGGATCTCTAGATACAAGTGGCATGGTAAAAGGATCAAAATTAAAAGTGGAAAAAATGATGAACTTGACACTAGATCGAAGTGCTCATCGCCTTGATTCCAATAGTGTGAATGACACTCCAAACCAAGTTCGTATGGGGAAGATAGAAGAAGTCAAAGTTTAGGGTTGACTTGCCCATGTGGCAGGCTTAAGGAGGGCACAATTTGGTAGAAACCCAACACCGGAATCCAACTAGTTTTCCAAACAAATTTGTAGGACGATTAATTCATTCAATAACCCCTATGGTTAGGGAAATTAACTATTGGGTTTTATTAATAATAAAAAAGGGGGCGACAGGCCATGAACCCCGCCACCCCCGGTGGATCCCACAACAGATTAATAATAAAAAAAGGGGTGGGTGGCCATGACACCACCGCCCCCGAAACCGCCAACCCTACCGCCCCTCCACTCCACCCATACAATGTATTAAAACGATGGAGAATGTGGGGATGGGCCATTGGTCCCGTGGACCCACCACCTAGTACAACAGTGCAACTACAATGTATTAGGGGAGGGGCATGATTTGATCCCTCGACCCCTCCTCAACAACTATGCCATTTTTCCAATGCGCCAACAGAGTCCGTTAGGAGGTCCACCAGCCACACATCATATAAACCCATCTGAATGGTGCGATCGAGGGGGATCATGCACAAATTTTGAGTAACATTATTTTATTACAAGAAGACAGAACCTAAGTGGCCTATGGTAGGGGGCGAAACCTTGCCTGAGAACATTTTTCAGAGGATAATTTTGGTCCAGTGTTAGAATTGGGCAAGTTTTATATCAATTTTGCACCTTTCAGTGACAGGAACTCAACAATGATGTCAGTTTCTACAAAAGAGATCTCCATTTTTGGCCATTTTCCATATTGAAGGTATAAGACTCCTTATGTAAATGCTAATTGTACTTCTTCTCTTTTATGCCACCTAATGAATGAAGGCCTCCCATTGATCGAGTAGGGCCCGAAGATGTAGTCCAAATTGGATGAACTCCGTTATCAAGTATCTTGTCTTAATTTCATGTGTTTATGTGTTTCCTATCTTTTTTCATGTGCACATTAAGTTTCTATGGTTAAGCTGTTATTTGTTCATGTAATTCTTTAATACATCTATAAGCAAAAGATCTTGGATCAAGTGGTATCGGAGCAGGTATTTGTAGATGTGAATTGCATGTTTGTATGTTAGTAAGAAATAGGCTTCGAAGAGGCGAAGGGAAACTAAAATATTTCGATCCCGAAGCGGGGCATGCACATCAAAGAAGGAACATGACAGATGATGAGGCTCGTTATGAGGATGAGCACAATTACCACAAAGCCTTTTATATAATGGCTGGAAAGGTCGATCAGTTGTTTTCAAGGCTAGAGAAAGAAGAGGAGAAAAGGCCAGAAGAATAAGGTTCGGTACGTGGAAATGGTGGAGAAGAACCTCCTCATTCTCCTTCCACGAGTGAAAGTTCTTCTTCTTCCTCTCATCACCATCATTATAGAAATTCAAGGAATGCATCCAAGAAGCATCTCTTTAAATTAGATGTCAAATTTTATCTTCCCATGTATAACGGTGAAAGTAATGCATAAAATCTTAATAATTGGATTAGGCAGATTGAAATCTACTGTAGGATTCAGAAAATCGAAGAGGAAGAGGCAAATATCCAATTGGATTCTCTTCGATTGAGTGGCACTTCTCTCATTTGGTGGGAGAGAACATTGTGAAGCAGTAAGAGTTTTGGTAATCTTCTTTCCTCATGGTCCAATTTTATTTCTACATTAAAGGAACAATTCTATCCCTTGGGTTATAAGAAAAAAGCCTTAATGGACTGGCAATACTTAAGGCAAGGCAGAGGTCAGGATGTTCAAATCTTACCGAGGAGTTTAGAAAACAAAAACTTAATTTGGGCATTGCATTTGACTCACCCGAAGTGGTAACTAAGTATATTGGATCATTACATAGTTACATTAGGAATTCATTATTATTGTTTGAACCTACTACTATTGACTCGGCCAGTGTGAAGGCCATCCATCTTAAAAATAGGGGCAAGAACGAAAGAGATGATCATTCCAAGAAACCACCTTTCAAACCTCCAAATGGCAAAGCCAAAGGGAAAGGAAACGAAAATGAAAAGGGGATGACATCAACCAAGAAAGATGAAGGGGAAAAGCCTTATTGCACTCACTGCAAAAAGGAAGGTCACGATGACGATCATTGTTGGAAATTGTACCCGGATAAGAGACCAAACAAGTATGGATGAAAGGGCAAGAAGAAGACAGTGGCAACTGTGTAGCAAGACCTTGGATCCAATTCTAGAGATGAAGCATTGATCATGACAACAGGAAAAAAAGGTACTCTTACACCTCGTGTTAATCCTGAATCACATGAAAGAACTAGTTCAACAGATGAGTCTCTTCCTAATGAACGGAAGAGAATTGAGTTATTTCATATTAGATTTTTCATAAATCATACAAAAGAGGAAACTCTATTTGATACCGGATCTCAAGAAAATTTAATTTCAGAGTCCTTGGTAAAAAAGCTAGGCTTAAAAACCAAACTGCATCCAAAACCTTATCCGCTTGGATAGATACATGATAAAGCGAAAGTGAATGTAACTAAACAGTGCAAGGTTAAATTTGTGATCGCTTCTAAGTTAGTGGATGAGGTAGAACTTGATGTTATACCATTGGATATATGTGGCATGGTGTTAGGGAGCCCATATTTATATGATATAAAAGAAGTTTTCTTTCATCATGAAAACAAATACCAAATCAAAAAAGATGGGTAGAATATATTGTAAGGGATCATCACACTAGAATCAATGCCAACCTTGTAAGTGCACCACAAATGAAGAGGTTGGTGAATTCCAGCAAAGGATGCATGCTTTTTGGTTGTAAGAAAAAAGGATGAAGAATTATCTGATGCTTTTCATGGTTGTGATCTTGCTCATAAGAAGGAATTATGTGAATTAATTTCTAATTATGATGAGATGTTTCAAGAACCAAGGGGATTACCTTTGAAAAGGGAAATCCAATATGAGATCCATTTGCAGCATGACACTTCTTTACCAAAAATTGGCATGTACAGGATGTCGACTATTGGGATGGAGGAGATCTAAAAGCAGGGGCACGAACTATTGAACCAAGGGGTCATCAGACCAAGCACTTATCCATGCAGCTTGCCGATTGTCTTAGTGCCAAAGAAAGATGGCACCTGGAGGATGTACATAGATTATAAGGGCGCTAAACAAAATCATGGTGAAAAATCTTACCCTCTCCCTCGCATTGATGATTTTCTAGATCAATTAAAGAATATTATCTATTTCACCAAACTAGGTTTGCGTAATGGTTATCACTAGGTCCGAATTGCAGAGTAGGATGTATGGAAAACCCCCTTCAAGGCCAAACAAGGGTTATTTGAATGGATGGTGATGCCATTCAGACTTTGCAATGCTCTAACCACTTTCATGAGGGTCATGAATGATCTTTTTAGGCCTTTCACTGGTGAATTTGTTCTTGTATATCGAGATGATATTCTTGTCTTTAGTATAAATTGGAAGGAACATGTATGCCATGTAAAGCAAGTGCTTTGTGTACTGAAAAAAGAAAAGCTCTATGTAAAATTTTCTAAGTGTGAGTTTGGGAAAACCTCTTTGGTTTACGTAGGTGATATTGTTGGTCATGGTGAGTTAAAAATTGATCCTAACAATGTAAGCTTTGAAACGGGAACTGATACTGTTACCCGTTTTGTAGAGATAGCAAAAGAGTAAATCGATTTTGAAAAGGGGGGATGTAGAACACACATATTTTTTTAGAGCATAGTTTTTGGCACTTTAAATTCTTTTATGTACATTACGTTTTAGAATGTTAGTAATATACATGCTGATTTAAAAAAGTGGTGATTCTGCATCAGGCCCTTTTTTAAAAAAGCCTATTTTTTGACTTTATATTTTCTAATGTATGAAATGTAAATAATTATTTTCTAAATTTAACAAATTTTGACACTTCAAATTTTTTATGTCAATTTTTTATATAATATATATATATATATATATATTTTTGTGGTGTGTGTAAACCATAATAAAAAGTTGGCAAAGAAAACAAAAACAAAAAACACAAAACTATAAATTAAGTAACTAAAAATAGAAATTTTTTAAAAAGCATTAACAAAAAACTACAAAAAAAATTAAAAATAAAAAAAACTAGATTAAAAAAAATAAAGGAAAAAAAAGCCAATAAAAATCTAAAAAGCTATTAAAATCGAGATAAAAACATTAAAAGAAAAAACCTAAAAAAACAAATATACTCAAATTAAAAAAAACACAAAAAAAAACAAAAAACAATTAAAATTATATATATATATATATATTAATATTAATATATATATATATATATATATATATATATATATATTAAGGATTAAAAAAAACATTTAAAATTAAAAAAAAATTATTTTCAATTGTTAAAATATAAAAAACATTTAAAACTTTAAGAAATAGATATTTACGATTAAAACTTTAAAAAATATATCTGCACGTAGCTCCGCCATCTAGGGCCACGCCCCCACGGGCGGCCGGGTGGTGGCTATCCGATCTCTGATTCCGAGAATCGGATAGCCACCCCCATGGGCGGTCAAGCGATGGCTATCCAATTCTCGGAATCGGATAACCACCACCTGACTACCCGTGGGGGTTGCTATCGAGCGGTGGCCATCTGATTTTGAGAATTAGATAGCCACCGCTTGGCAACCCGCACGGGTGGCTGGGCGGTGGCTATCCGATTTTGAGAATCAGATAGCCACCCCCATGGGCAATTGGGCGATGGCTATTCGATTCCGAGAATTGGATAGCCACCCCCACGAGCATCCAAGTGATGGCTATTCGATTTCGAGAATCTGATAGCCACCCCCATGGGTGGTCGGGTGATGGCTATTCGATTCTAAGAATTGGATAACAACCCCCACTAGCAGTCAGGCTGTGGCTATCCGATTCTCGGAATCGAATGACCACTCCTTGACCGCCCTTGAGGTGGATTTCCGATTCTCAGAATCAGATAACCACCGCTCCGTAGGCCCCACGAGCGGTTAAGCGGTGGCTATCTGATTCTAAGAATCAAATAACCACCACCTAGCCACCCCCACAGGCAGCTGAGTGGTGGCTATCTGATTCCGAGAATTGGATAGCCACCGCCCAACTTCCCATGTGGGTGGCTAGGAAGTGGCTATTCAATTCTCGGAATCAAATAGCCACTGCTCGGCTGCTCATGGGGGCGGTGGCTGATAATTTCTTTTTTTAAATAAAAAATAATTTTGTTTTTTTTTTTAAAATACAATAAACATATTTAACAAAATTTATTTTTTATTTAAAAAAAAACAATTTTATCGGCTACCGCCCCCATGAGCAGCCGAGCGATTGCTATTTGATTTCGAAAATCGGATAGCCACTTCTCGGCCACCCCCACGGGTAGTTGGGCGGTGGCTATCTGATTCTCGGAATCGGATAGGCACCACTCAACCGCCTATGGGGGTGGCTGGGTGGTGGTTATCTGATTCTTAGAATTAGATAACGACCGCTCAGCTGCCTGAATCAGATAACCACCACCCGGCCACCCCCACAAGTGGCTGAGTGGTGGCTATCTGATTCTGAGAATCAGATAGTCGCCGCCCAACTGCCCGTGGGGGTGGCCGGGCAGTGGCTATCCGATTCTCAGAATCGGATATGTTGGTTAGATAAATCGATCTTGCGGACAAGACCGATCTTCCTAGTATCAAAAGATAGTCTAGCAACAAACAGAAAAACAAGCCTATCTTTCTCTATACATATGTGATTTATAAGTAAATACTATGAAGGTGTTAAGATCCTACCCTAGATCCAGTGATTGTTTGTTGTAGTCATCCTCCAGTCATTTGAAAGAGTTATCTTTGAAGACCTGCAATCACAAACAAGCAAACACTAAATAGCACCTGCATAGCAAATATTATAAATCATGCCTATTATGGTGATCAAGAAATCCATAAAATAAACCATGAATTAACAACTTATTGAGAAAAACAAATATATTTGTATTAACTTTGAATAGTAGAAGAACTTTACAACCTTTTCAGCCTTGATGTTGAACAAGTTCTTCCTGGGGTCCGAAATATGAATTTCCTTTACTTTGATAAGTCTTACACTCTTCCAAATGAGATTCATAGAGGTATGTAATCTCTCCTCATAAAAACTCAGTTAAAGAAGACTAAGTTCCAATAGCATTTTCCCTCAAAAAATAGTAAGCTTCTAACTCGAACGAGTTAACTAGCTCAATGCTTCTTTTTATAGTATAGAGGAGGAGGTTACAGGTCCACCTATGAAGGGATAGAATCCTCTTTCAAAGGAATAAGCTCCTCACATCAAGGGGTTAGCTCCTTAAGGTATGGGATACATGAACCTTAAAAGAGCGAACTTGCCACCTCAAGATTCCTTCTAGAAGCTTCTAGAAATAACTAAAAGTGAGTTTTTCAAAATATACTTGCGCCTTTTTAACTTTTACAGGGGTCCGCACCTTAAACACAGAGACAATGTGGTTAGGTGCGCTGGAGACATGACCATTAGGTGCAGGACCGCAAGTAAGACAAAGAGAAAGTGCGGAACTAGAGTTTTAAAAACTTTTTGAGAGCTTTTCTCTTTTTCTCAAGGCTTGATATGAGGAACTGATGTTTTAGACTTGCAGAGGAGGAAAGTATGAGTGGTTATGAACTCACACAGATAGCACAATGTCAAGGTGACAATTTTCAGTGCAACAGATTGCCCCCTAAAGTGCAAAGTCTATAATAAATGAAGAGTGAAGTACGTTATCATTTCAAGGATCATCTTGTGGACACCCCAGTCGGAACCTGTAAAAATATCCAATGTAGAATATATATATATATATAAACATATCATCGCTGAGGTAGGCATTCCCATACTCAGATCAAAACTAACTAAATTATTCTGATATAGGAATGATTTTGTAATACATGAAGAGTATAGACATGTAGACACAGTACGGACGCATCCATCTGTCTATGAATAGTCCACTATATAATGAATAACAAAATTCCTCGCAGTCTAGATGGTAGAAACTAGATCTAGGGTCTTGATTTTCGCTTCCCGAACTAGTACGATTCTATCCATGTGAATGAATGTGTCGAAGTCAAACATGGTAGAAACCACTTGATTACGAGTCAATGATGTGGACTATTAACAAGTGTGAGAGAAACCACAAGTAATGCCAATGGCTCTCAAAGTACTTGGTACAATCCATGAAATGTGAAAAAATGAGCTGAAGTCGAACATGTCATAGAATCATTCGATCGAAGGTCAATGATGCAACCTATTGTTGAAGGTGAGAAACATGCCATTAGGGCATGCAGATTTCAAGGTACTGATGATTTCTAGATCAACTTTCTAGATAATGAGCTGAAGTTGATCGAAAACGATCCGTCATAGGCAAGCCCACAACACGAAATCATAGATCAAGTTTTGAAGAAATATATTGGCAAGGACTGACTCAGGGATGGTCAAAATGGATGACAGATATCTTGCAAATGAATGGTTTGTTTGAACTGTTTTCTTGAACACATAATGGCACTGGAGATGGCTTGGTGACAATTGACCCAAAGCTAATACCCAGAAACCGGCTGAAGACTTTCAATGTCATTTGATTAATTGTTAGGCAAAGGATTTTCCCAACCTAGGTGAACAAAAAGTGTCATGTTCAAGAGTGGTTAATGGCTTTTCCAAAAAACAAAGTGTAACAAACAGGTTCATTTTTCTCTCTTTTCCCCCACCATTTCTGGCAAGTTCCTCTTTATTTTTGACAAGCTTGAGGAGGATAACATTTGCTTGTTTATAAGCTCATCCTTTGGATGAGTCCAACTTAGTTTAAAATTCGAACCCTAAGAAGGAGTGTTTTGTTCCTGTTTAAATTGAACATGTTCGTTCTTGAATTCATCTTCCTAAACTAAAACCATGCCAATGGTGGAATGAGAAGTGGTGAGATACAAAAAGTAATCATAGTTGTAATTGGGAGGAGGTAGTAATAGCGCATGGGTTAACACGTGTTTAAGTGCATCAAAAGATTTATCAACAATCTCATCCCAAAAGAATGGAATATTCTATTTTAACAACCTGGTAAATCCTTTCATTATCTCGGCGTAGTTAGGAATGAAACAACGTAAAAAAATTTCTTTCCCTTGGAAACTTTAGAGTTGGCGAAGAGTTGAAGGAGGAGGTAGATTGACAATAGCTTCAACCTTCGAGGGGTCGACACGAATGCCAACCTTTGAAACGACAAATCCTAGTAAGCAACCCATTTCTACACAGAATACACATTTGTGTGGATTCAGCCGAATTCGTCACTGCCTACATCTCATAAAGATAGCTTTTAAATGGATGAGATGATCAACTCTACACGATGAATGGCCAGGTAAATCATCGAGATAAGGCTGCACAATGTGCTTGATGTCATGAAATGCATAAGACATAACACTTTGAAAAGTTGCTCCTGCGTTTTTCAATCCAAAGGGTAATTTTCAATAAGAAAATGTTCCCCATGGACAAATGAAAGTTGTTTTACGTTGATCAGCAGGGAGTATGTTGATTTGATTATAATCGAAAAACCATCCATAAAGGAGAACATTTCACTGTCAGCACAATCATCAATAATTTGATCAATATAGGGGGTTGGATAATTGTCTTTAGGACAAGCTTGATTAATATCCCTATAGTCGATACATATTCTTATCGTTTCTTGTTTTTTGTTGACAGGAACAATATTTGATACCCAATCGGTTAAAGGAATTGGATAAATGAAACCTGCGTGAAGTAATTTCTCAATTTCGGCTTTGATAGCAGCAACTTTTCTCAGATGTATCTAATGTAAGCATTGCCAGATAGGTTTATCATCTGGATAAGTTTTAATTTCATGAACAATAATTGATGGATCGATTCCTGACATTTTTTCATATTACTAGGCAAACACGTCACAGAATTCTTGAAATAGGGCTTTATAAGTTTGGATTTCATCGTCGATATAGGAATCACCTATATGAATGTTTTCAATAATACAGGGCTTAACTGAAATGTCAATAGGAACTGTTCGAGGGATATTTCCCAAATTTAACTCAGAATCAGAATGTTGCAATGGATTCTATGGTTCTTTGACATAGTCAGTTGTAAAATAGAAGAAAAATCATTTTCAAATTGATCAAGCTCAGGTAAAAATGAAGATCGATGATGAAGATCTTCCCGTTGTAAATCATCAACAGACAAAAGTTCACGAATCTGCTCATCAATATGAATAGGATCAAAAAGTTTTGTTTTAGTTGAGGTTGATATCGAAGGTGATTACCCATGGACCACATTCATTGGATCAGTTTTGGTTGAACAAGAATCAGAAAACGACTGTACAACCTAATATGCAATTTCAAAGGGACTCAAATGCATCGCGCTACCAAATGAATCCACTTTAGAATTGGAAGGTACGATCCAAGGATCATCAAAAGCAACATTATTTGATCAAATCATATGAATATTTGCAATAGAAGGCAATACGTTAGGAGGAGGGAAGGAAAAAGTTCCCAGTAAACCATAATCTTTAATCAAGCCTACACCAACATCCTTGTAAGGGATAGTTGTTTTACTGATGTGCTGAATACTATCAGTAGAGGCTGGGTTGGATGAGAAATAACTCAGCTGGTCTATCGTAATGATCTTTCCATTATGAAGAAACTTGATAAGCTGAAAGATCGATGAAACAATAGTAGTCATAGCATAAGACCAATTGTGACCCAGTAAAAGGTTTTAATCTAGAGGGGCATCAACCACTTCCATATCTAGATTTACGGTTTTGCCTTTGACCCCTATAGGTAAATCCTGCAAAATACCAAAAGGATCGAACCCTCAGCCATCAAAAGCCTTAAGAATTGTCGGAGACTGATTGAGTGTGGGAGAACCAAGCGATATCCAAAATTGGATCGACATAATACATGTAGAAGTGCCTTCATCAATCACAGTCCAAAAAGAAGGTCTATTTTTGACTAAAACTGGAATCTGGAAAGCCATTTGATGAGGTAGGCGGGGTGTACTATTCTCTAAATCGAAGATTATTAAGTTTGAATCCTAAATATCGATAGCTTCTATAGCAGACAATAGTAATTTACGCAGTGCTGGGCACGATTGCAACACTTTCGAAGCCGACATTGCTGAAGGGGAAATAGCTAAGTCTTCAACAATGTTATAATTCTGAGCAGCTCTCGCATGTGGATTGAAAGCTGATTTATGAAGTATACCTTTAGCAGGCAGTTTGATTACTAAGCTAGGGTTGGTTTTCTCAATCTGTAGTGAATCAGAACCAGGAGGAGGAGTAGTTGATGCGTTTGAATTAGAAGATTCTGCTTCTTTACCACCAAAATAGTTTTTACTACCATAATCTTGCGATCGCATCACAATCCTGACATGAGACATCATCATAATGGGTTCTTCTGAGGCATTTGAGGAAGAACCAATCATCTTACTATCTTGAGTAGGAAAAGGATCCTTCAAGACAGTAGGCATTTGAGAACCTTTAACGAATTTCAAAACCTTTACTTGATGAGGGCATTCTTTGGTAAAATGATCCTCGTTGCAAATGAAACAAGGATAGCGAGGTTTTCGTTTTTCATCAGTAGATTCATTTTTATCCGTTTTATCTTTTGAATTTTGTTTGTTTTTTTTCTGTCCCTTCTTTTTACTATCGGATTTTGATTTGGTCGTAGATGATTCTACGACATGGATGTCGGTAGAAAATTCAGCGGAAGAATTTCCATTCGGGGAATCACGTAAAGTTATTATAGGAGAAGAATTCTTTGAATATTTCTTCTTACTTTTAGTACTAATTGAACCAATCATACCATTAGTAGCATGAGACCCTAAAGGAGCTGCAGTTATTTGACCGTGTTTTGGAAGATCAGGGATTTTTCATGTAAAGTACTTGATTGCGTATAGACAAGGTCAAGGTACTAAACCTGAGCAATGACTTGCTCTTCAGTGACAACTCCTCCCTTAGCAACATCTTCAGTGATTTTGGGTAACAATGATTTAATGAACCATTCTGCTAAAATTTGATCCGGAATGAAAACTTTCACTAAACGCCTTCTACGTCGCCATTCATGAATATGATCAGAAATATATGTGGACATGGATCGTTTTAGTGAAGTTAACATTTCCGTGCCATTGTCGTATTTGATAGGCAACTGAAAAATGAGTTAAGAAAGCAGTGGCTAACTAATTGAAATTATAAAAAGAGCCTCGTGGTAACTCAATGTACTATTTGGTGGTAAGACCAATAAGAGTTTGTTGAAAAAGATGGAATCAAATTGAATCATCAATGATTGAATTAGATGCACACCAGAGGTGATAAGTCATAATGTGATTTGACAGATCGTCTCTTGACTTACCCTCGAATTTCTGGATATCATTGGGAAACTTACTAGGCATTGGCGGCCAATATGGAAGGTAGTAAATCGGATCATTCATAAGGCGTGACAAATCAGGTAAATCCAAAGTTGCAATAAATGGTAACTGACGGTTAGGGTCATGAAAACCTTGAGTAATGAGACCAGCTCTAGGAGAAGGATATCCAGGATAACCTGGAATTGGATTTGCATTAGGAATGTTATAACCTCCTGGGAAACCAGGATTAACCGGACCAAACTGAGGTTGTTGAGGTTGTTGATAAGTATAGCCAAGATACGGTTGATACTGATAAACTAGGTTTTGTACAGTAGGATCGAATTGATACTGTCCCTGGTACGGTTGATAGGTGAATTACGCTTGACTTGTGGCAATCTTACTTGTATCATATTTTCCTGCAGGTATTTGGACCAAAATTTGAACTGTAGGTCCTGACTATGGCGCGGAGACTTGAGGAACTTGCACTGATGCAAGGATACTAGAAATTGGAGCTACAGATACTCTAGAAATAGGTGTGGTAGGTTGAACAAAATTTGCAGTAGTTGTAGCAGTTTGAGAAGGAGTCTGAGGTGTGCTAGGCCTAGGCTGCTGAACTAAACCAGGTGCAGGGGTTTGAACAGTAGGTTGGACAGGTTGCTGGGTTGGATCAGAAACCAAAGGATGTCCAGGTTGATTCGATAACTGCACATTAAGTTACATAGTTTGTTGAGTTTGAGACGGATTGCACACCATGTTCATTCCAGGGTATGGGCCCATAAAAGGTTGTGTATATGGAGGACCATAACCTGGTTGAACGTAGGGTTGATAATTAAGTGGTACATTTCCAGCTCCTCATAAAAATGATTGACCAGAAGGTGGTTGCAAACCTTGAGTTGGGTACTGACCTTGAGGTTGATAACCCTGAGGCACGTACTGAATCTAGGATTGATAAGCATCCTAAGGAATATATTGAGTCTGGGGTTGACCTTGGGGTATGTACTGTCCCGAAGGTTGAAAATCTTGAGGTAGCCCTCTAGGCGGAAACTGACTACCTTGGAGTTGATAATTTGGAATACTACTAGACATCATAAGGATTTGTTCTATGTTCAACGTTTGAGTTCCATTACTACCAGATGATAACTCATGTTCAGTCGGTCGAGGAGTTGCTCCTAAAAAAGTACCAGTGAGTGACTAGTACCCCGAAGGAATAGAAGGACCACCGTATAAAAATTTTTCCGGTGATTGGGAAAACATAGATGATTGTCTTGACATGATCGATGAAGGATAATAACCTCTTGGTGTAGGATGAAGAAGAATTCAAGGTAGTGAAAAACTAAGACCCGAGTTTTCTAAAAAAATTGTCAATGATAAATACCAAGCATCACTCCTAAAAGGAATATAAAATATTGATTCACGCTCCTTAATATTTAAAGTGTGATGGTTTTCGGGAAGAGTTACATCTTTGACTAGACTGACAAGTTCTTCAATACAAATGAGGCTAGAAGGAAGATTTTGAGTAATGGTATTTCTTACCCTAGGTGAACCAGGATCACTAGAAGTTGGAGTAACAAATCCTGAAGATGGTTCCAAAACAATAGGTTCAGTGTCAGGCTTAGAAATTTCAGGTTCTTCAGCTAATTCACTAGAAGGAGAAATACTACCAGTAATTTCAGAAAATGAAATTGGCTCTTGAATATACTTTGTTGTTTGTATTTGATAATCAGGATGAACAATTAGAGATGACTCTTCGGCTTCTGGTGATTCAACTCTACTATCACTAGGTGATACGAGAGCTCGTAGCCTTGAAGTTAGCTTGGTGTATACTTAAGGGGTTTCCCTTGAAGTCTATGAGATTTTCTTCGTAATTCGGCCACGATTAAATATTAATTAATCACACGCAAACAAATAAAATTTCAATAAAAACACCTAAAGTATCTAAAGAAACAAACAGTTGAATCACACACCCAAAAAATTTAAGAGTTCAAACCACGCAAAAACAATAACTTCCCGTACTAAAAAAACTAGTTGGTGATTAAATCTAACTTAGTAAACGTTTAAAACAGAAAGGGCAGTTGGAACAGTTAGCCCGCAACCTTGTTAATGGAACAGACTGGCACAAGTTTCTTCACAAAACTATCTCGAGTGAATAGAACCCCCTAGAGAGTCCAAGTGGGTCTAGTTGACGTCTGCTCTAGGTATAGTGATATCTTTTCTTGACCGTCACCTTAGAAAATAATACTAAGTTTATGGACACTAAGGTTACCAACAACAAAAAATACAACCGAGGGAATAGTCTACGATCCGATTCTACGCGCAAGGGTAGAGTATCAAAGTTAAATCCCCTTGAAGGCTCCTTGACATGGTCAATCCAAGTTCTACCAACAAGTGACCCCAGGCTCCTCGACAATGGTTAATCTGAGGTTTACCGTTTATAATACGCACAAATCTTCTATTTTTCCTAATGAAACAAAATTGATTGTCTCAAAGGTTCTGACATGATCTCGTGATTGACTCCTTTAAGAGAAGCTTCCCAGAATATATTAATTACAATTGGATTTATTTCCTACCACAAGATGTATCTACTTGTTTGTTTTAACTACCTTGGAGAGTTAATTACTCCCTACTCCAATATACTAGCCTAAGCTATATTGGTGATAAGAGCCCTAAAAATAGAAAAGATTACTAGATCAATTTTAATCAAGCATTGCTTTTATGAATTGTTCGTTAAGTAAATAGGTATGGAAATGAAACTTTGATGGTGTGAAGACTCGACTCCAAAAACACTATAAAAATGCACCTAAAATGATAAACAATTCGTTTTTCTTTCAATGAAATTTTAGCTAAAAGAAAGAGTTCGAGAATGCAATTTTTTAAGAAACAATTCTTTCTTTCAATATGGAAATGGAAAGAAAATCTTTTTGTTTTTTAATAAGAACTCAAAATGAGACAAATAATTAATGCTCACAATAAATCCCTTTCACTTTTCAAAACTCGAAACTACAAAAAAAATAATTTGCTTCAAAAGAGATCTACAAGTTCTAGAAAAACACTCAAAACTACAAAAACTAATTTTGAGCTCTAAAAACTTTAAAAATCTAATTGAATAAAAGCTTCTTTTTTTTTTTTTTTTTTTTTTTTTTTTTTTTTTTTTAATGACGTTTTACTTAGTTGTTTAGTAAACTAAGGATTCATTTACACAGAATAACAAACCAATCAAAAAAGATCCAGATATGTTTTCTTTTGTAAAGATGAAATTCAGAACTTATAACAAAATTTGATCAAAGATTTGCAACGAGAAAACTAAATCTATTTCTCACAAAGGATAGATTTCACAACCAAGTCAGACTCATCAAGAAGATGAAAATACACTAGGGTGATCTAAGGTTTCTCAAGCTTCTGATATTTGAGTCACTACAGAGACAAAGTGAAAACCACTTCAAGCATGCAAAACTTCTATAAAATAATTCAAAACAAAAATACTATCGGTACTCACTCACAAGAAATTTTTGACAGGAAAAATACAGATCGGGGTAGACACTAAGAATCCTAAATCAAACCTAAACTTAATTGGAAGAAGATATCTTAAGTTTTTCAAAAATTTTAAGAGGGTCTGCAGGCTCTAGAAGCAACAGGTGCGGTCTCGCACTGTTTACTCAAAGAAACAAGCATAAATGTCCACACTGTTTGTGAAGACAAAGTGTTGTCCCCAAAAAACTTCAAAAAAAAAAAAATACTTCAAGATTTTTGAAAGCTACCCAAGCTAGTATACATCAATCAAAAACCATAAAAACAATTTTCTTGAGTCAAAACAAAGGAAAACCAAAAATCAAAGCCGTCCTTAGTGGAGTCGCCAATTTGTTGGCCGGATAAATCGATCTTGCAGATAAGACCGATCTCCCTAGTATCAAAAGATAGTCTAGCAATAAACAGAAAAGCAAACCTATCTTTCTCTAGACATATGTGATTTATAGGTAAATACTACGAAGGTGTTAAGATCGTACCTTAGATCCAGTGCTTTTTCGTTGTAGTCATCCTCCAGTTGTTTGAAAGAGTTATCTTTGAAGACTTGCAATCACAAACAAGCAAACATTAAATAACACTTGCATAGCAAATATTATAAATCATGCCAATCATGGTGATCAAGGAATCCATAAAATAAACCATGAATTAATAGCTTATTGATAAAAAAAAATATATTTGTATTAACTTCGAATAGTGGAAGAACTTTACAACCTTTTTAGCCTTGACGTTGAACAAGTTCTTCCTAGGATCCGAAACAGAGATTTCCTTTACTTTGACAAGTCTTACACTCTCCCAAATGAGATTCATAGAGGTATGTAATCTCTCCTCATAAAAACTCAACTAAAGAAGACTAAGTTCCAATAGCATGTTTCCTCAAAAAATAGTAAGCTTCTAACTCTAATCAGTGAACCAGTTCAATGCTTCTTTTTATAGTACAAAGGATGAGGTTACAGGTCCATCTATGAAGGGATAGAATCCTCTTTCAAAGGAATAAGCTCCTCACATCAAAGTGTTAGCTCCTTAAGGTATGGGATACATGAACCTTAAAAGAGCAAACTTGCCACCTCAAGGTTCCTTCCAGAAGCTTCTAGAAATAACTAAAAGTGAGTTTTTCAGAATATACTTGCACCTTTTTAACTTTTGCAGGAGTCCGCACCTTTAACACAGAGACAGTGCAGTCAGGTGCATTGGGGACATGACCATTAGGTGTGAGTCCGCAGGTAAGACAAAGAGAAAGTGCGGAACTAGAGTTTTAAAAACTTTTTGAGAGATTTTCCCTTACTTTCAAGGCTTGATATGAGGAACTGATATTTTAGACTTGCAGAGGGGGAAAGTATGAGTGGTAATGAACTCACATAGATAGCCGAATGTCAAGGTGACAATTTTCAGTCCAATAAGATAGCCACCACTCAACCGCCTGTGGTGGTGGTCCGGTGGTGGTTATCTGATTCTCAGAATCGGATAACCACTGCTCAGCTGCCCGAATCAGATAACTACCACTCGACCAACTGCACAAGTAGCTGAGTGGTGGCTATCTGATTCTAAGAATCGGATAGCCACCGCCCAACCGCCCGTGGGGGTGGGCGAGAAGTGGCTAGTCGACTCTTGGAATCAAATAGCCACTGCCCGGCCGCTAGTGGGGGCAGTGGCCAATAAAATTGTTTTTTTTAGATAATTTTTTTTTTTTTGTTAAATATGTTTATATATTTTATATATATATTTATATATATATATATATATATATTTATTATATATATTAATAAATGTTTTTTAATTAATTTTAATATATTTGTAAAACATATATAATTAATGTTTTAAATGTTATTTTAGAAAATATCAAATATATTTAGTTTTTTTAATTTTAGTGTTTTTATTTTTTTAATTTTTTTTTTAATCAAATTTTAAATCATTCTCAAATCCCAATTTTAATTTTTTAATATAAAATTTGAATGTTGTTTTTGTTTTTTTAAATGGTTTTTTATTTTATTTTATGTTTTATTTGAAAATATGTATTATTTTATTTATTTTATTTATTGTTTCTTAGGTTTTTATTGTTATTTTTAATTTAGCATATTTTTGTTTTTTAGGTTTTTTTTTTTAAATGTTTTTTAAATTTTAAATTTTTGTAGTTTTTTAAATTTTTTTTTTGTTTTTTTTGTTTTTTTCTATTTAATTTATTTTTAATCTAAGTTTGTTTTTAATTTTATTTTAATTTTTTAGTTTTTGTTAATGCTTTTTAAAAATTTCCTATTTTTACTTAAATTTTATAGTTTTTTTAAATTTTGTTGTTGTTTTTTTTTTTCCAATTTTTTTTATGATTTACGAGATTAAAAAAAAATGTTATTTATTTTGAAAATATTGTAGAATTGAGGCTTTTGTGATCCATTAATTTTATAAGAAGAGCTTCGGCATAAAATCACATGAAAAAGACCTTTGTCGATGCGTTTTGAACCAACTAGTGTGGTTCATCGTCAGGACAAGTTGAAGAAACATATCTGGCCTAGCATGCTAAATAGACTGTGCAGAGACTCCAACAGCTACAAAACGGCTAATTAACGACTATTTTGGACCCTAAGTCAAGGTCAAAATTATATTAATAAATTAAATATTATTTTTATTTTAATAATCATATTAATAATATATTACTCTAAAATAAGTAAACTTAGGTACAAATAAAAAATTCTAAATGTTATTAAAATTATATAAATAAAATAAAATAAATGATTTATTTAATCATATCCATTCTTAGTCAAATTAATAAAGGTAATCGGTTGTTAGGATAGAAGTAAATGAGTACTAATATTATTAGGATACAAATAAATATATAATTTTAATGGTAAGTTTCAAGACTTAAGTTGCTCATTTGTTAATTTATTTATTAATATGCATATAAATTATGTATATTAGCTTGTTGAGGTCAACGAAGTGTTAATAATCATGAAGGCTGTTTTAAAAATTAAGTTAATTTGTATCTAATTTATTAATTAAAATAAAAATAATTCCTTGGCAAATAACATCTAATATGGATTGGTTTAATTACCTAATTTTAATTAGTTTATTACGTTAAAATATTATATATATATAATGTAAAATAGTTTAAAGATAGGAGAGATATCTATATTTAAATAAATAAATAAATACTTAGTAATAATGATAAAGATAGAACTATGAAAGAAAATAAAATTAGAACCAAGAATAAATGGTAACTAATTCAGTATTAATAATGACCTAATGAATGCATTAAATAATTAGATAATGTAAAAATCATACAACTACATTAAATCAAATAATTGGAATTAAAAATAAATAATGATGCATATATCTAACATTAAGACGCATGATAATCTTAATGATAAAACTCTTAATAGAATCGGGGGAGAATGTATAGCCGCTCGATATCTATATCTATAAATAATATTATATCAAACAGGGGATTCTACCAAACACTGGAAGAAAACAACCAGGAAGGGCGACAAAGAGACACACGAGGCGAAGAACACGAGAAGAAACTAAAGGAAACCTAAGAAGACAGGGCGGGGATCCAACACCTACTTACCTTCCAGCCATCATCTCTGTTGAGATTGTCAGGCCTCTTTTCAATTTCTAAAGCTTCCCTTAACTTACGATGATGGAATTGAGATACCTTAGCAATAACCTTGGCATCCTCCATACAGACATGATGTCTGGTCTTGTCCACATGCTCTGCTAAGGCTGAAGATTTGGTCCTTCCATGCCTCAGGTCAGCTGTATGTTCGCATATTCTTTGCTTTATGGAGCGCCCTGTTTCTACTATATAGGGCGTCCCACAGGAGCAAGGAATCAGATACACACCCTTCATGTCCATAGGGTTGACCGGATCTTTCACTGACCGAAGGGAATTACGAATGGTTTTGAGGGGCCTGAAGGTTGAGGGAATATCAAACCTTCTGAGGATTCGAGCAATCTTGTCTGTGGTCCCTTGGATATAGGGAATATGGACACCTAGCTGTCGTTCCTTAGGTTCCTTCTTCTTAAGCGCATTCCTAGAGGCTGTAAGGAAAGCTTTCTGACCTAGGTGCCTACTATATCCGTTTTCCACAAAGACATCCAGGAGGTGGGATCTCTCTCTATCCAGGCTCTCCTTATCCGAAATCCTCAGGGCACGAGTGGCCAGGGTGTTAAGAACCCCCATCTTCTGAGCAGGGAAAAGGTGGGAATCAGCGTGAAGATACTGCTCCGTGTGCGTTTTCTTGCGGTACACAGAGTGGGAGAGGGAGCTGTCCTCCTTCCTAGAGATAAGAATATCCAGAAAAGGGAGGCTGCCATTGACCTCTTTTTCCATGGTGAACTTTATAGCTGAGGACTGGCCATTGAGGTGATTGAAGAAATGGTTCAGCTCCTCATGGCCATGGGACCAGATGACATTAGTGTCATCTACATACCTTTTCCAAAGTTTCGGAGGGAGACGCGCTGAGGCTAGAGCTTTGGCCTCGAAATCCTCCATAAAAAGATTAGCAACAATCGGGGAGAGGGGGGAACCCATGGCAACACCGCAAGTCTGCTCATAGAACTCACCTTCGAAACAGAAGAAAGTGGAAGTGAGACAAACCTCTACCAGATGAGCGGTATCTGGATCAGTTAGGCGATAGATCACTTCCAAGGCCTCCTTTATAGGGATGCAAGTGTACAAGGAGACTACATCAAAGCTGACAAGGATGTCTTCTGGATCCAGCCTAATATCCTTGAGATCCATAATTAAGGAGGCAGAGTCCTTCACGAAGGACTCAGTGCGACAAACCAGGGGTTTAAGCTTAAGATCCAGAAACTTGGCTAGAAGGTAGGTCGGAGCTCCGATGGTGTTGACAATAGGCCTCAGAGGAGCCCCTTCCTTGTGAATTTTAGGCACCCCATAGATTCTAGGAGCAATGGGATTGCTTTCTATGAGCTTGCGGGACAGGGAACTCACAGAGCTACTAGATTTGATGGCGTGAGCCACAACTTTAGAGATTTTCTTCAGAGGATTCTTGGCTAGCTTTTTATAACTACCGCTGTTGTGAAGATGCTCTAACATCTTCTTACGGTAATCCTCCTTGTTGAGGATGACCGTTGCTCCTCCCTTGTCCGCCTTAAGGACAACAATCTCCTCATTCTGATTTAAGGACTTAAGGGCAAAGGACTCCTCCTTACTGAGGTTCCTCCGAGGGGGTTTAGCCTTCCTGAGGATGACAGCACAATCCTGCCTGATAGTGTCCTTAATATTATCAGGAAGATCTTTAATACCATGCCTCAGCGCGTCTCCCTCCGAAACTTTGGAAAAGGTATGTAGATGACACTAATGTCATCTGGTCCCATGGCCATGAGGAGCTGAACCATTTCTTCAATCACCTCAATGGCCAGTCCTCAGCTATAAAGTTCACCATGGAAAAAGAGGTCAATGGCAGCCTCCCTTTTCTGGATATTCTTATCTCTAAGAAGGAGGACGGCTCCCTCTCCCACTCTGTGTACCGCAAGAAAACGCACACGGAGCAGTATCTTCACGCTGATTCCCACCATTTCCCTGCTCAGAAGATGGGGGTTCTTAACACCCTGGCCACTCGTGCCCTGAGGATTTCGGATAAGGAGAGCTTGGATAGAGAGAGATCCCACCTCCTGGATGTCTTTGTGGAAAATGGATATAGTAGGCACCTAGGTCGGAAAGCTTTCCTTACAGCCTCTAGGAATGTGCTTAAGAAGAAGGAACCTAAGGAACGACAGCTAGGTGTCCATATTCCCTATATCCAAGGGACCACAGACAAGATTGCTCGAATCCTCAGAAGGTTTAATATTCCCTCAACCTTCAGGCCCCTCAAAACCATTCGTAATTCCCTTCGGTCAGTGAAAGATCCAGTCAACCCTATGGACATGAAGGGTGTGTATCTGATTCCTTGCTCCTGTGGGACGCCCTATATAGTAGAAACAGGGCGCTCCATAAGGAAAAGAATATGCGAACATACAGCTGACCTGAGGCATGGAAGGACCAAATCTTCAGCCTTAGCAGAGCATGTGGACAAGACCAGACATCATGTCTGTATGGAGGATGCCAAGGTTATTGCTAAGGTATCTCAATTCCATCATCGTAAGTTAAGGGAAGCTTTAGAAATTGAAAAGAGGTCTGACAATCTCAACAGAGATGATGGCTGGAAGGTAAGTAGGTGTTGGATCCCCGCCCTGTCTTCTTAGGTTTCCTTTAGTTTCTTCTCGTGTTCTTCGCCTCGTGTGTCTCTTTGTCGCCCTTCCTGGTTGTTTTCTTCCAGTGTTTGGTAGAATCTCCTGTTTGATATAATATTATTTATAGATATAGATATCGAGCGGCTATACATTCTCCCCCGATTCTATTAAGAGTTTTATCATTAAGATTATCATGCGTCTTAATGTTAGATATATGCATCATTTATATAAAAATCTATATATATATATATATATATAGTTATATTATAAGTTATTTAATTTATAATTTCCAATTATTTGATTTAATGTAGTTGTATGATTTTTACATTATCTAATTATTTAATGCATTCATTAGGTCATTATTAATACTGAATTAGTTACCATTTATTCTTGGTTCTAATTTTATTTTCTTTCATAGTTCTATCTTTATCATTATTACTAAGTATTTATTTATTTATTTAAATATAGATATCTCTCCTATCTTTAAACTATTTTACATTATATTCTGATAAAATAATATATATATATATAGATACATATATATTAT
>APFE030126561.1:0-29367 GCA_000404065.3 Pinus taeda
TTTAACACCTAATTACCTCACATTAATTGTCAACCCAGGGACGACTTTTTATTTCAAGAGTGTACTCTGTCTGAGGCGGCTATTTACTTAAGAGCAATGTTTCGCAGTATAGTGCTTAAAACCCACAAGTAAATGAATGCTTGAAAAAGAAATCTAATTGAAACAACAAGAAATTGAAATGTTCTAAACTAAATCATTCATTCAAACAACCATCAATCGAGGATATAGTAGCAATAACTCATTCCTCTAGAAATTGATGCAAAAGGAATTAGAGTATGGATCATGGATCTGGGAGCATAATAGCGTCTGCTGTGTCTCACAACAGCCTTGATCCTCCTCCCACACTAAACCAATGAATGCAAGTGAAAAGGAAATGACAAAAAGCAGCATGAAATGAAATGGACAGCAGTAAAATGAAACAACAAGAAAGAAACTAAATCTCGTGAGTTCAACACTCTCATTCCGCAATCAAATAACAATCGGCAAAAGCAATTCCAATGATCTTTACTTTACAAGAAGATATTTACAAATGAATTATGGAACAACAGTTCATTATAAAACAGGAACGTCAATCATATATACATTCAACACACTAAGATAGTAATCTGAGATGATAACTATGTTTCCAAATAAAACATTATTTCCAGATTCCAATAATCATAACTTCAAATAAATCTCATGATGGTAATGTTCAATACAAAAGCTCTGTAACAGAAATACCCAATTCAGACTGATGCCATGCAATCAATTCTGGAAAAGATTCAATAATATAATGCAGAATCGCCACAAGGATTTCGGAAAGAAACATTAATGAATTAATGATAACATAGCATTCACGCATCAGATTACTAAACAATAAAGATAAGAAAACCACGCATAAGACAAAGGGATATACTATAC
The DNA here is from genome assembly GCA_000404065.3 of Pinus taeda. Lineage (NCBI taxonomy): Eukaryota > Viridiplantae > Streptophyta > Pinopsida > Pinales > Pinaceae > Pinus > Pinus taeda. Next base: position 901 of record APFE030126561.1, read on the forward strand.
AGTAGAGGCAGCAACGTACTCCACCAGAGGCTGGGCCCTTAGCCGCCAGCGGATGCTGCGGGGTCACTTCAGAAGGAGAAGAGTGAACATCAACTCCCAATTCATTTATTAATCAGCCAATTGTGGAATCATTACAACAACAAAAGCTACAGCATGCAACAATCCCTATCCTATCATGAATAATCCACCATCGTTGTCCATCATTTCTCTATCATTCTTCCATCATTCCCTCTCACTCCAATCATCCCCCTCTCTGATCTTTGGTTTCATTAAATAGAGAAAGATCAGAGCATAGATAATTACAATCATGATTTGTTTTACAAAAATGGATTGATTCCAACCATTTGATCAACAAGAACAAGGCGTATTTGGCTTTGCAGTTAAGATTTGGAGGGCGGCCGCAACAGCAAATCTCCGAAAATCGTGTTCAAAGATCCCTGCGTGTCTCCCTGTACAGGCCGAATTTGGGCAAACTGTTCTTTCAGAAGATAATTGGGCCCATTCTGGACAAAACCCATGTTCCATATTTTCCAAGTTTGTCTTCATTTGCTCAGAATCTTAACCGTATAACTTTCACTCCTTAAGCCAGCGAATTTCTGAGTTGGCTGATTTAAAAATCAAATCTTCAATCTAGAAGTTACTTTGGAGGCTAAAAATGGTGAATAATGTTATAACCAACTTATTAGAATTATCATTGGTAAAATAATGCATAATAATCAATTTATAAGAAATAAAGGCGAATAAATAATATTCATCCATGAGAGCATAAATCATTTATAAAATGGATTTAAATGATAAATTATAATAAATGACATAATGAAGAATGGTGGAAATGGGTGGAATAAACGTTCACAAGTGACAATAATCATGGCATATTAACGACCCCACAGGTACCTTGACTCTCTTGCCTAGACATATTCTTCATGAATCTACCTTTGAGTGGTTAGAATGTTCATGAAGGAACTTTTCTCTAATAACAATTATTGTAATAAGGAATTACTCACAGGAGGTGTGAATCATTAATAGTTGCATTCATAAAACATTAATTGCAAACCTTCAATTATTTTCACTATTGTTAGTTATTTGAGAGAGCATTCATACTACAATAAACATGAATTGAAATATAAGACATTCAAATACGTGAACTAAACAACATACACACAAAATGACAGAGGTATTTTTATGTAAAAATGAGTGTGAGAAAGCCACTAATATGTTTTTTATTATGATGTAATTTAAGCACCCACTTAATTGCATGAATGTTTTGTGAGCACCCGTTCACACGAGGCCGCAATACCCTTCAAATAAAAAGATACAACTTTCCAAAAGGCACCAACCTCTTATGAATGCAGGAAACTACCTTCTCTAGCCATTATTATTCCTTTCATACAATTTTCAAATTGAAAATAGAGGATAATACATTAGACAAAAACATAAATATTGTATAATGCAGTACCAAGTCCTTTCATTCAACTCATTGAAGCCTGATCCTTGTTGCTCAAGTACCTCTACTCACCACCATATTCTTCACCCTATCTCTCTTACACACTCACAATGCTCAACAATTAAAATCACAAAAATTCTACTTTCACTTTGTTTAATTACTGAGCACATTGTTGCTAGTTTGTAGCACCAACAATGCATGGCTTTCCATACTATACTCAGACATGGCAGAAGAGTTAATGCAAAGAAAGGGTTGTGGATTATTTTATATGTAGAAAATTAAGTCAGATTCAAGCTATTGAGTCAAATAGCTCCTCCATCAATAACTACATGTACTCAAAACATGGTTCTTCCTTTTTTCTCTTCAAGGGGCATAGGAGAATAGGAGAATAATACCACAAACACTCATTTTCATTTAACTCATGATAGCCCTCAATGAAGCTTAGGGGTGACCAAAAGTATTTCACAACGGGCTACATTAAATTGCTCGTGTGTGTCTTGGTCCTTCACTACATTGAATGAGTTCTCCGAGGAGTTGTATTTACTTCCATTCTTAATTCCCATATGTCAAGTCATTTATCTAAATCCTAAAGGCTTTCCATTACCACCACTATCAATTATGTGGATTTCGCCCTTTAGCTAGCCTTAGATGTTTTAAGGTAATGGGACGAGATGTTGTCAGCACTAGCTAGGCCTTTAGGTGCCAAGCCCCTAAATTTTAACCCCTTCATGGGCCAAGTTACTCTCTTAATGCATCTCCACCATTGATATCATTTCTACGAGAAATGAAAAAGGCTTGGCACTAAGGTCAGAGCTCCCAAGCCCAACACTTTTATCTTGACACTGCTTTAAACTCATAAAGAAATTATTTCAAGCTCCTCTTAGAGGGATTATATGTCAGTTGGGGTCTACGATGTTATCATTGGCAATTAAGAGATGGTGAAAGGATGAGATGTTTGGCTGATGTGTCTTTTCCCTTACTTCCTAGCACATTCAATTTGCACACAATTAACAAACTTTCTGGCTCTTCAAAGTAGCCTTAGCAATCCCATGGGGTCCTCGTTGTGCATTTTAAGTCATAGTCCTCATATTATGGCTTAAGTCCTGATATTTGTTTCATCTCATCTCAATGCTAGTATGGGTGACATGAAATGCCAACATTCCAAGTGCCACCAAAAGTTTCAGACAAGATCAATTGTCAAGCATCCCTAGGATAGCTAGAAAGGATATGCAAATAAGAAGATAATGTATAAAGAATAAAAAGTGGGAGAACATGTATACATGCAAGTAAAACAAAAAAAGAGTGCATTTAGATTAGGAACTTGTGCTAAGTTGGTGCCAAGATTTTGTCTACAATTAGAGATATTAAATGGAGTTGCTTTGGTGGCCTACCTCCTTGTGCTACCAAGCCATATAAAAGTGAATATTGTTTTACATGTCTCTTTATTGAAAATGTATTTCCATGACAGTTTTCACCTCATTGATTAAAATTTAGTGCAATTGGAACCAAGAGGAGAGTTGTAGTTTGAATTTCGTTCTTTCCTAGTAACCATTCCATATGGTATATTATTGTTCATAAAAAAATTCTTTTTCTTTCTTTCCTAACAACCATTCCATATGATATATTCTTGTTCATATGGACTTCTTAAAGCTTTTGGAGTTCGTGGTTTCAAATGGACAGATTTCCAGTATTTTGTCAATATAGGTCTGGTTTGATGCTGTTTGTCTTTCTATCCAGTTACTTTCATTCTTACTTATTCTTTCTAAATGCATTTGTTTACATATTTATACAAAAGGTATGATGGGTAACCTGCTTATGTTCTGACATTTTTGTTGCTTCTGAATAATCTAATACAGCTCCAGAGTGCCTGTTGCATATTTCAAGGAAGTAAAAGACACTTTCAACGATAATAAAGAAAAATATGATGACTTCATTGAGGTCATGAAAGCTTTCAAAGAGGGAAGGTATGTACTTCTATTATCTAAATATTGGCATTATCCATCAATAGATGTTATTTTCTTTGGTCTCCATTAACTACAAATCTTAATATTGATGACAATTTTTAACTCAGTAAAAAATTTATTTAAAGGCCATAATTCCCTTATTGTGGGTTTTAATATCTTCCTGCCTAAAGGTTATGAAATTATATTTCCTTAAGGGCAAGTTGACTTTGGCGGAGTAACCAGTTATGATAATAAGATCAAGGTAATGTAGATGAGCAATTATGTTAATAAAATCGACATAATGTAGATGAGGATGTATTAGTTCTTTGATATTTGAAAGCTATTTTATATTTACAACCCAATTTATTGTAACTGGATGTGTTTTTGAAATGTTGAACTGGTATAGGAGTATTTGTTATAATATTTTTGTTTTGACATTCTTGTTTTGGGTTATTGTTTTCAGACAAGGTTTCAAAGAGATGAACAAGTATGCTTGAACTTTTTAAATATACTAAACATGTGTAAATCTGGGAACAAATCAATAGATGAAGTATATAAAGAGGTATTTTCTAGTGTTTTGCAAATATGAGAACATAAATGTTAATTTTTTCTAATTATTTTAAGCTATGTTATTCTATAAGGAATTTAATTATATTTGTCTATATGCAGGTGGAAGTGGAAACACTATTTTATGATCATCAAGATTTACTAGAACAATTTACTTTTTCTACTAGATGAGAGATTTATTAGAAGAATTTGCACTCTAATTACCAAATGAGATAGGTGGAAATACTATTTTATGATCACCAAGATTTACTAGAAGAATTTATACCTTTTCTACTAGATGAGACAGCTCCAACTCCCATTTCCAATGTGCATTTCTAGTAATTTCTATTGGGTATTTACACAAAGAAATTGTGGTGAAGGCCTCTTATCTAATCACTATGCTATATGTTAAAAGAATCAGTGACTATGATTTATCAATGTAGTTATAAAAATTACAAAACTTAGAATAAAAATTACAAAACTTAGACAACCCATTGAAAGTTTCTTCCATTTTATATTAACATATAGTTATGAATGATGTCATATTATTGATTGCAAATTCCTAAAGCTATGCTCATTTGCCAATAAACATTTTATTATTTAGTCAAATTGGGTCAATATATTATAGACTCAATTCTATTCCATGTGAAAAGATTAGTAATCTTTTTAGTGCTTTTAAAAATAACCATGGTCAATTTCACAATTAGAGTTATTTTTAAGAAAAAAATCAATAGTAATTTGTACCAAAAGTTGAATTCAACAAAATAAGGGAGTGAAATGAAAATTGTTTGCCCTTCCTTATATTGCTGCTTGCAATATAGAATTTTAGTTTGTCTGTTTTGTTGTTGCTTTCAAGCATATCCATGTTGAAATCTCTACAATGAATATTGTTAAATATAAGGGTATATTACATATTAGCATTTTAGTTTGTTTGTTTTTTAATGCTTTGAAGCATAACCATGTTGAAATCTCTACAATGAATATTGTTAAATTTGAGGGTGTATTACAAGATGTGGAACCAAATTTGTAATACACCCTCAAATTTAACAATATTCATTGTAGAAATTTCAACAAGGATATGCTTCAAATCATTAGAAAAACAAACAAACTAAAATGCTAACATTATGTAATATACCTTTATATATAACAATATTCATTGTAGAGATTTCATCATGGATATGCTTCAAAGCAATAACAAAACAAACAAACTAAAATGCTATATTGGAAGCAGCAATATAAGGAAGGGCAAACAATTTTCATTTCACTGCCTTATTTTGTTGAATTCAACAATTGCTACAAATTACTATTGATTTTTGTCTTCTCAAAAATAACTCTAATTGTGAAATTGACCATGGTTATTTTTAAAAGCATGAAAAAGATTACTAATCTTTTCACATGGAATAAAATTGAGTGTGTAATATATTGACCCACTTTGACTAAATAATAAAATGTTTATTGGCAAAATGAGCAGAGCTTTAGGAATTTGCAATCAATAATATGAGGTCATTCATAACTATATGTTAATATAAAATGGAAGAAACTTTCAATGGGTTTTCTAAGTTTGTACTTTTTACAACTACATTGATAAAGCATAGTCACTGATTCTTTTAACATATAGCATAGTGATTAGATAAGAGGCCTTCACCACAATTTTTGTGTAAATACCTAATAGAAATGACTAGAAATGCACATTGGAAATGGGAGTTGGAGCTGTCTCATCTAGTAGAAAAGGTATAACTTCTTCTAGTAAATCTTGGTGATCATAAAATAGTATTTCCACCTATCTCATTTGGTAGTAAAACTGCAATTTCTTCTAATAAATCTCTCATCTAGTAGAAGAAGTATAAATTCTTCTAGTAAATCTTGATGATCATAAAATAGTGTTTCAGCCTATCTAGTTTGGTGGAAAAAGCTTAAATTCTTCTAATAAATCTTGATGATCATAAAATAGTGTTTCCACCTGCATACAGACAAATAGAATTAAATTCCTTATAGAATAACATAGCTTAAAAGAATTAGAAGAAATTAGCATTTATGTTCTCATATTTGCAAAACACTAGAAAGTACCTCTTTGTATACTTCATCTATTGATTTGTTCCCAGATTTACACATGTTTAGTATATTTAAAAAGTTCAAGTGTACTTGTTCATCTCTTTGAAACCTTGTCTGAAAACAATAAACCAAAACAAGAATGTCAAAACAAGAATATTATAACAAATACTCCTATACTAGTTCAACATTTCAAAAACACATCTAGTTACAATAAATTGGGTTGTAAATATAAAATAGCTTTCAAATATAAAAGAACTAATACATCCTCGTCTGCATTTTAATATAATTGCTCATCTACATTACCTTGATCTTATTAACATAACTGGTTACTCAGCAAAGTCAACTTGCCCTAAAGGAAATATAATTTCATAACCTTTAGGCAGAAATATATTAAAACCCAAAATAAGGGAATTATGGCCTTTAAATAAATTTTTTACTGGAGTTACAACATGAACCTTATGAAGTCTGTAGAGTTGCAAGAAAAATTGTCGTCAATATTAAGATTTGTAGTTAATGGAGACCAAAGAAAATAACAGGTATTGATGTATAATGCCAATCTTTATATAAAAGAAGTACAGACATTCGGGCTTTGAAAGCTTTCATGACCTCAATGAAGTCATCGTATTTCTCTTTATTATCGTTGAAAGTCTCTTTTACTTCCTTGAGATATGCGACACTAACAGGCACTCCTGAGCTGTATTAGATTATTTAGAAGAAACAAAAATGTCAGACCATAAGCAGGTTACCCATCATCCCTTTTGTATAAAATGTAAACAAATGCACTTAGAAAGACTAATTAAGAATGAATAGCTAGAAAGACAAATAACATCATATCTCATATATCTGAAGAGACAAACAAACCGCACCTATATTGACAAAATACTGGAAATTTGTCCATTTGAAACCACGAACTCCAAAAGCTTTAAGAAGTTCATATGAACAAGAATATATCATATGGCATGGTTGTTAGGAAACAAAGAAAAATAATTCTTTTATGAACAATAATATACCATATGGAATGGTTATTAGGAAAGAAAGAAATTCAACCTACAACTCTCCTCTAGCCATTGTTCTTCCTTTCATACAATTTTCAAATTGAAAATAGAGGATAATACATTTAGACAAAAATATAAATATTGTGTAATGCAGTACCAAGTCCTTTCATTCAGCTCTATAACTCTCTTTTGAAGGGTGCTCCTTGTTGCTCAACTACCTTTACCCACCACCATATTCTTCACTCTATCTCTCTTACACACTTGCACACTCACAATGTTGAACAATTAAAATCACACAAGTTCTACTTTCACTTCCTTTGTTTAATTACTGACCACATTGTTGTTCCTCTGTAGCACTAGCAATGCATGGCTTCCCATACTATACTGAGACATGGGAGAAGAGTTAATGCAAAGAAAGGGTTGTGGATTGTTTTATAGGTTGAGAATTAAGTCACATTCAAACTATTGAATGAAATAGCTCCTCCATTAATAACTACATTTACTCACAACATGGCTCTTCTTTTTTTCTCTTCAAGGCTGATAGGAGAAGAGAATAATAATACCACAAACACTCATTTTCACTCATTTCCATTTAATTCAGGATAGCCTTCAATGAATCTCAGGGATGACCAACAGTGTTTCACAATGGGCTACATTGAATTGCTCCTGTGCATTGTGGTCTTTCACTACCTTGACTGAGTGCTCTCACCAATTGTATTTACTTCCATTCTTAATTCCCATATGTCAAGTCATTTATCTAAACCCTAAAGTCTTTCCCAAGCCTAACACTTTCATCTTGACAATTCTTTAAACTGGAGAAATAAATTATTTCAAGATCTCTCATTGGAAATTAAGACCTTGCAAGGATGAGATGTTTGGTTGATGTGTCTTTTAGCTTACTTCCTAACACATTCACTATTCCTAGTAAGCTTAACAATCCAATGGTGTCCTCCTTATGCATTTTCCATCATAGTCATCATACTATAGCTTAAGTGCCGATATTTGCTGCATATCATCTCAATGCTAGTATGGTTGACATCAAATGGTAACATTCCAAATGCCACCAAAGTTAAAGGCAATATCAATTGTCCAACATCCCTAGGACAACTAGAAAGGATATGCAAATAAGAAGATAATGCATAAAGAATAAAAAGTGGGAGAACATGTATACATGCAAGTAAAACAAAAAAAGAGTGCATTTAGATTAGGAACTTGTGCCAAGTTGGCCCCAAGGTTTTGTCTACAATTAGAGATATTAAATGGAGTTGCCTTGGTGGCCTACCTCCTTGTGCTACCAAGCCATATAAAAGTGAATATTGTTTTACATGTCTCTTTATTGAAAATGTATGTTCATGATAGTTTTCACCTCATTGATTAAACTTTTCTGCAAGTGGAACCAAGAGGACGGTTGTAGGTTGAACCACTACAAGTATTAGATCATAGAGAAATTATTCTAGAGTCATTACCTACATTAAATTGCAATAGAAGCACTTCTCCAAGGAGGAGGCCAACTGAGAGATGTAGGGTAAAATGCTTACTCTTAAAATTAAGATAAATATATTAATGTCCCTAAAAGGTACTCTCCAAGCTAGTATACTAGAGATGTTGCAATGTAATGTTTATTTTGACTAAGTCAAATTACATAAAAATAAAATAAAATAATAATCAACAATGACCCATGGTATTGAGAAGTCATGGTAGTCCTGTGGAATATAATCAATTTAAAAGTGTAAATTAAACAAGATTTCTCTTTGGATGCCAAGAAATTCCATCCAGTAGGTGATAGCTCCATCATTAAGATTGATCTAGGTTGATTTAATTTTCAGGTTTAAATAAACTACATTCCATATAAATATCATAAGTATATAGCACCACATTGTTGTATTTATTATTATTATTCTTATTTTATTTTGACCTAATTTAAAACTTTACATTACTTCACATTACTCTTGTTATTTAACTTTTTTATTTTTATATATTTTAATGTAATTTAGAGGCAAAAATATCAAACATTACATATCTATTGTGCTCAAAAGAAGGCCTCTCTCCACACCATTATCAATAACATAATATATTATATTATCAATAATTATTTATTCATGTTCATTTTATAGTTTAATAATTATTTAAAAAAAATTGATTTTATTATTTAATAATTAATTTCATAATTATAATTAAAAAAACTAAAAAAAACCTTTTTATAAAATTCTGATGAGATAATTTTTACTGAGTAGAACCATCCAAATTTACAAAATAAAATCCTAAAAGGTTAAAGCTTGAATTTATAAAATGAAAATTGTGACCTCTGTCGAAATGAACACTTTCAGAAGCACTTAAAACAAATTATTTTACAGCGGGTGGGCTTAGTTGTGTGAGTGATGCAGGAGCATCTAGAACATTTCCATTTGTAAATATGGAATAGAACATTTCCATTTGTAAATATGGAATAAAATGGGGATAGAGTTTCTATGTTTTTTTAGTTAAAATTAGGATAAAAAATAGGGAATAAAGCTTCCATCTTTAAGTCATTGTGTAAAAAAGGAAAAATCTTGCTTTTCCTAAAAGATAAGCTCTGATCCATCCTTTATGTAAATATCCATTATTATTTAAATAAAGTAGCTGAGCTCTCATCTCAGGAGAGAGGGAGGAGCGTGCCAGAAATGTTGTAATAAAAAGATCCCTCCGCGTTATGAAGAAAAAGAAGTGATAGTTGGTTAATTAGATTTGAAAGTCGGTGGTAATGCTTTTAAATTAGTTTGCATGACTGTGTGGATGGACTATGAAGATCGGACTGTGTAATTTCAGGTAATAAAAAAAAAGAAAGCTGTGTATAGCGTAGAGCACAACAGTTTAACTGCCTTTAAATCGCTGGACCTTTGTTTATATGGACAGTGAACATTTTGATGAATTAAATTGAGGCGAGTTATCACAGTCCCATGAATTTTTAAAACCCCGAACCGTTAATTGAACGCCGACGCTGTGTGTTATAAATTGTGCTGACAGCCTGTTCTGTGGAGGCCGAGACATATGCTGAATTCTTTATAATTTTGATATAATACAAATAGCTGTGTGCTATTGTGTGTGAACAGAGGCATATGCGTGGTTCATTTATATTTTGTAACGATGTATGGGTATACCCAGGATAAGCATACACATGCAGAGAAAAACCACGCTTGCGGATTAATGGAAACACTTCACGCTAATGGAACACTCCGCGCGCATGGAAAGCAGTCTCCTTATAGTTCAAGCTTATGTGGATAAGCATACTTGCTGGTGGAGTTTGAACGGTTGAGAAAAGACAAGGAGTGTTGTGTTTTGTTGCAGGAACGCGTGGTTCAATTAATGGTTTTTTTTTTTTAAACTGTGTGTATTGATTTTAATTCTTAACAATGTGTATACCGTGAGCTATTTCCCTTATAATCTTAATGTGCTGTGCGCATTAAGAGGTCTGCCGAGCCCGGGAAGTCTTGCAAGTGTTTGAAGAGAAAACCTGTGGGTGGACTGACAAATCATTGCAGATTTTGGTTTTTGAAGATCACACAAAAGCATTGACCAGTTGCAAATACGAACTATCTCATTGGAGCAGTTTAAGCCATTGAAGATTCATGTGCAAAAGAAGCTTCTACTTGGAGTATTGGAATTGCCGTGTAATTGAAGTTGATTTGAGGCGCGTGCTTTTATGTACATGAGTGAGAGAGAAAGATCCTGGTTTGCAGGCTAGCTGGCAGCCCTGCATCAAGTGGTATCAGAGCCTGGCTCTGTTTTCATTGGAGAGTTTTTGTTTTGTTGAAGAATTGAAGTGTTTTTTTCTGAAAAGAAAGATCAAATTTTTTTTTTATGATATGCAGTATACACACTTGCGGTGGAAAGGATTGCAGAGAAACAAAATCTTAGAGGTGAGGTGATTTTTTTTTAAATTTATGATTTAAGTCTATAGTTGCAGAAAGTAGTGGCAATGAACCTGGCATTCAGTTGAAGGCTGAATAAGCAAGACAAGTGCAGTGTCCTGAAGAAGAAGAGTAAAGTTGCAGATGGGAGAAGCCTACAGGAGCAGCAGAGGGTGCTCAAACGGTTCCAGCAAAGGAACTATGATTACCAAAAGACCAGATCCAGAGGAAAGGATTGGTGAGGTAAGAGGAAAGGATTGGTGAGGTAAGTGGTAGCAATAGAGCTTGCTGTGGCAGAGGCTTCATGCAACACATAGCTGAAAAACTTATGGCGATGGAGAAGGCTACTAAAAGTCATAAAGGAGACAGAGGAAGAGGTTCAAAGAATTGCCACAGATATGAGGTGACTGGTGGAGTTCGAGAAAGAGAGATTGCAGAAATAAAGGCACAATTACAGGTACTGGAAAAACGGCTGCAAGACCAGGAAAAGCAGGAAGGAAAATGGCTCTTTCCACTGAAGGGAAAGAGAGTGATCTGGCGACAACTGCAGAGGAGGTTGAGGCAAATTCTGATTGACTTGTTGGAAAAGGGGCTTAGAGTTCTTGTGTCAGGGATGAAGTTTGAAGAGTCCACATGCAGATATATTAAAAGGGAAGTGCTAAAGAAAGCAGTCAAGACTAAAAAGTCTTGTGGTTTTAAAGCTGATGAGTTGTGTATGTTTGCAGGTGCAGAGGAGGTTTCCATTGATGGAACAGAAGAGGACAAAATCATTGATGATTTCTTGAGTTATTGGCTAAATCCAGATCAGCTGGCTAATGTAAAACCATGTATTTTTGTAGCTGACAATTGTGATGTGATGACAGGTTTTACTGAGGAGGATGTGCCATCTTATGAAACTGTTACAGCACAAGAAGAAGTTCTTATGGATGCAGAAGAAGTGAATGAGTCTGAAGCGCAGATAAGGGAGGTAACAGTTGATACTGTTGAACATTTTGTGCAAACTGAGAGTTTATATGCAGGTGATGAGATGGTAACAGCAGAAAGCTGGGATTGTGAAAGTATTGAAGATTGCACAGAAATCTTCTCAGAGGAGATGACAGATTTATGGCATGAGTTAAATGTTTTGGAGAAGAGACTAGAAGTACAGAGAATAAGAATTCAGAATATAAAGGCAGAGATGAATGAAAATAAAGAGGTTCCAGAATACATATGCATTCTCAGAGAAGATGTTGCAGAGGGACAGGAAGTTTGGGAGGCAGCAACATCCATAGTGACAGCTCAGACAACAGTGATGGCAGCAGAAGAGGCACTGATGCCTTGTGATTTTTATTTTAACAATTGTTTTGTGAGTACAGGTCTTACTGAAGAAGCTGGAGAAAGTTTGCTGGACAAAGAAATTGATTTAATCAGAAGAATCATGTTGAAAGGGTCTCAGAGAAAGACATCAGCAAGGAAGAGAAGCAGCAGCAAAGGAAAGACAGTAGAAGATTGTGAAAGTGCAGCTAGTGGAGAGATGCAGCATAAAGTGTGGAGACCTGGAGAAGAAAAACAGTCAAAAGCAGCGGCAAATGGAAACTTGCAGCACAAAGTATGGGATCCAGGCACATGATCAGGAGATCATGATTAATTTTAAGGTTGGGTGTATGATGCAGGAGCATCTAGAACATTTCCATTTGTAAATATGGAATAAAATGGGGATAGAGTTTCTATGTTTTTTTAGTTAAAATTAGGATAAAAAATAGGGAATAAAGCTTCCATCTTTAAGTCATTGTGTAAAAAAGGAAAAATCTTGCTTTTCCTAGAAGATAAGCTCTGATCCATCCTTTATGTAAATATCCATTATTATTTAAATAAAGTAGCTGAGCTCTCATCTCAGGAGAGAGGGAGGAGCGTGCCAGAAATGTTGTAATAAAAAGATCCCTCCCCGTTATGAAGAAAAAGAAGTGATAGTTGGTTAATTAGATTTGAAAGTCGGTGGTAATGCTTTTAAATTAGTTTGCATGACTGTGTGGATGGACTATGAAGATCAGACTGTGTAATTTCAGGTAATAAAAAAAAAGAAAGCTGTGTATAGCGTAGAGCACAACAGTTTAACTGCCTTTAAATCGCTGGACCTTTGTTTATATGGACAGTGAACATTTTGATGAATTAAATTGAGGCGAGTTATCACAGTCCCATGAATTTTTAAAACCTCGAACCGTTGATTGAACGCCGACGCTGTGTGTTATAAATTGTGCTGACAGCCTGTTCTGTGGAGGCCGAGACATATGCTGAATTCTTTATAATTTTGATATAATACAAATAGCTGTGTGCTATTGTGTGTGAACAGAGGCATATGCGTGGTTCATTTATATTTTGTAACGATGTATGGGTATACCCAGGATAAGCATACACATGCAGAGAAAAACCACACTTGCGGATTAATGGAAACACTTCACGCTAATGGAACACTCCGCGCGCATGGAAAGCAGTCTCCTTATAGTTCAAGCGTATGTGGATAAGCATACTTGCTGGTGGAGTTTGAACGGTTGAGAAAAGACAAGGAGTGTTGTGTTTTGTTGCAGGAACGCGTGGTTCAATTAATGGTTTTTTTTTTTAAACTGTGTGTATTGATTTTAATTCTTAACAATGTGTATACCGTGAGCTATTTCCCTTATAATCGTAATGTGTTGTGCGCATTAAGATGTCTGCCGAGCCCGGGAAGTCTTGCAAGTGTTTGAAGAGAAAACCTGCGGGTGGACTGACAAATCATTGCAGATTTTGGTTTTTGAAGATCACACAAAAGCATTGACCAGTTGCAAATACGAACTATCTCATTGGAGCAGTTTAAGCCATTGAAGATTCATGTGCAAAAGAAGCTTCTACTTGGAGTATTGGAATTCCCGTGTAATTGAACTTGATTTGAGGCGCGTGCTTTTATGTACATGAGTGAGAGAGAAAGATCCTGGTTTGCAAGCTAGCTGGCAGCCCTGCATCAGTGAGCTACTGATACCAAACAAGTTTTTCATTTTCGTGTTATATAGTAATATAACTGTGGTGGTTTTGTCTCAGAATTTTCACGGACAGTTTTCGGCCTCACTTGTACCAGCGACTACACAAATTTCACGTCATATTTTCACTGAAGGTCATATTTGTACCAGCGGCCACACAAATGTCACATCATATTTTCGCCAAATTCATGTCATGGTGTCTTCCATGAGAAGGTTCACAGAAGGTCAACAGCTCAGGATAAATTCGATGTCATTTCCTTAAAGAGGGATAAATATTATCTAGTTTAATGTAAAATGTAGCCAAATCTAAAGTATCAGGTTAGGTATAAGTTTAGTATGTGTTTGGGATGCTGAATTTTGTTAATAAAATTCCTTGGGAAAGGTTTTGAAATGTGTAAGAGAGTGTTGGGCCTTTCTCTCGAAGACAATTTTTTCCAAAATTCTTCTTAGTAACAATGATAAGAACCAAAATATAAATTTTAATCAAATTTCCTAAAATCAATTATATTCATGCTCAATAAATAATAATTCAATGAATTCTGATAACTTAAGAAATCACAAATATTAGCTAGAAAATGGAACATTTGGATAGACACGTTAATGTCCCTTTAACTATTCTTATAAGGTCAATAAGTATAGGCATAATGCATGACACAAGGTACCATAGTAAATTCAATTGGTTCAGCTATAATGGATAAAGCAATGATAATTACAATTAGGAAAATTGTTGTAACCATAGTCCATACAAGAATGGGCCTTTGGTATGGCTAGTGCTTGTGCCTCACTATCTCTATGTATTAACCTGATGGAAGATATGATTGGTAAGCCACAATATTTAGGATATAGTACCCTTTTAGAATAGATGTATTCTTGAAGCTTTAGGAAAGGATGCCTAACTAATGAACTAGCCTTGTAGCCTAGGGCATATGGGAGTTCATATATGAGGATGAGAAATTTGTGGAGTGGTCTATGAGTGGATAATGAACTAGAATTCACACATTTATAATATTTTTACTACAAGGGAAACTTAAAGTGGAACTAAAATAAGAGAAAAAATTTCAAACAAAGTTTAACTTGACACATGATACACAAAAATGGGGTGACATTCTCATCTCAGGTGGACATGACTGATTTCTCCTACAAATGTCAACATATGGAAACATAAAAACAATTCAAAAGCATGGAATTTAGAAAGGGGTTGAATAGTGCATTGTAATTCATTTTTTTATTTATTATGACATGCATATCTTAACAATTAGTAACTTGGTATATTATATATTGTTAGTGAGAAAAATTTGTGATTTGTAAAATTTGTTATCTGTGTAATATGTGTGATCTCTCACACTTTTAGTATGGTGACTCCATCCATCATAAGGCTCTCTCTAGTCAGTGATGATGGATGGAGTCACCATCCAAAATGTTGGATGGATCACGCATTTTACACAGTATGATTCCTGAAATAACTAACATTATGAAAGATTGTGGAAGTATCTAATCACTCAATATTATATATTGGTAGAAAATAACTTATTGAAAAAAACATAAAATCAAGAAGATGCACTATCAGTGATTAAGACATACAAATTCCATGAACAACAATGAAAAGAATGAAAAAAGACCCTTAGTCTATACTTGTTCTATGTTTTCGAACAAATCCCTTAGTCTATATTTGTAGAGTGTGGAAACAGTTATACAAAAAGATAGAACAAAACACTTACTCTTGTTTCCATAAGAGATTTCTCATATTGATTTCCATAAAATAAAAAGAAACCCTTACACTCTTTGCTAGTTGCTATGATTTTTGAACTAGTTACCATAGAGATTCCTTTCATGAAATAAAATAAGACCTTCACCCTAGTTGCTATAATAATATCCAGAAATAAAACAAGATCCTCAACCCAATTGCTAGTTACTATAAAGGTATCTAGCAATATAACAAAATCCTCGTGTAAATTCCTACAACAAAACATTGGCTACTAGAAAAATTTGTGGAGTGCCTGAAATTAATGAAACACTATATTATTAATGAAAAACCTAATGACTATAGAAGTAACACTATATCTATGAAAGAGAAAGTATTGCAAATTTATTTTTTTTAATATAGAAGTAACCTACAACAATAACAAGTTAAAATATAAAATGTTAGATTGTAATTAATGAAGAAACCTCAAATTGCATGTTTTGTTAGTAAACAAATTAGAAACAATACCATATTTTCAATGTAAATCAGACAAGTTAAAATATAAAATGTTAGATTGTAATTAATGAAGAAACTTCAAATTGCATGTTTTGTTAGTAACCAAATTAGAAACAATACCATATTTTCAATGTAAATCAAACATGGACAGCTCCCTCATACTTAACTTCTTTATAAAGAAAAATCTTCCTAAGACTTAACTTCTTTATAAAGAGACAACTTTGGAATAAAAGGCTATGTGATTCTCATAGTATTTCCTAAACTTTTTTATATACGAACCATATCCAAAAAATATATCACCATAATACATGTCGGATAATGTAATTCCACCTTGTTATATAATAAATGTTTTAAATCTTATTTACTCCATGATGAATGTGGGATATAACTATTTGACATAAAATTAAAGATTGTTCTCACCTAATCTATGCAGTATTAATTTCCAATGGAGCAAGTTACAATTTTGTATGCCCATTCAAAATAAGCTTAATTATATATTTTTATATAAATTGACGCATTATGTCCAAGCATGGAGGCATCAAAATCATTCCCTTATACAAAATTATGTTAGTGAGTCACTAACTAGTAACTACTGCCTTTACCAATATGAATTACATATCCAAAGGTTAGTGGTCTCCTTTTTCTTCCATTAATAACTCAATTACTCTCACATATTTGACTATTTACTATGGGTACTAGAAAAACCAATAGCTTTATTATAAAAATATTCCAAGATTTCATTTACACTGCTAAGAAATAATAGTTTCTATTTCAAGTCAACAAAATAGATAATAGATGATAGTGTAAGCTGTGAGAGTGTTAGAGTGACATAAGGTACAAGGGTGTTGGTGATATTTTGTTGGTTGGTGATTCTAAGAGAATTAAAAATCACTCATGGACTAGTTTCCCCTCTTTGATAGTAGCATCAATTTCATATTTAGGTGGGTTTGATTGGGGATTTTCTCCATTAGTTTTGGGAATTTTTGAATTGTGCCACAAAATCTCAATGAGAGTTCTAACAAATTATGCAACAGATTAGTACATTCACAAATGGGTCTATATTCTTAGATATATTACCAAAACCATCTCACTATGAACTATATGTAAGAAGGAATCATGGTATGGATAACACGTTGGTAGAATGGGTTTCTTGAATACAATTATAAATTGACCAAGCTATAAAATTTACTATGTTCATATAGAAAATAAATGATAATAGGGAATTAATGGTTATCTAATGCAAATGGTTATGTTTTTTATCACGGTGATGACTCTTTTTTCCAACCCCACTTGTAGTGTGTAAGGAACAATCCTACCTCATGTTGCGATATTGTTTAACCAACTTCTCTCTCCTTTGGATTGTATCTTCTCTACATGTTCTAGAAATAAATGAAACCACACACACACACACACATATAATATGAAAAGAACTAAATGATGATGTTGCAATGAAGTTGAGTTAAGAATAGTCTTGGCTCCTTTTACATGAGCATTCATGATATTTTTATCCCCTTCTTCCTAAGTACTCTTAATTAATGTATATTTAATTTTTATATATAATATTTCTCTTCCCTCAAGAAAATATTTTTCTTAAAATCATAGGTAACCATGGATGTTGTTGACTAAAATGTTCACCTCTAATGGATTAATAAAAAATAATTCTCTAACACAATAAGCAAATTAAATTAAGGATTTCTTACTTAAAATTGAACCCCTCTCTTGGAATAAAATAGTAACTCTATAATTAATGGAATCTAACTCTCCCTCACTAATATAATGTACGGAAAGGGCATACGTCATTCTCATTAAATGCACTTGTAACTCCCTCATTCAATTATATTTGTAACTCTCACCAAATATTCTCTCATCTCTAAGTGTAACTCTCACTCTCCCTAATTTGAATTGTAACTCCTTAAGGTAAGCCTACGTTTTGTTGGCATTATGATTCTGGTATGGCTCTATGATACAAGTGTTGTACTTGATGGAAACTCACTCAAGTGGCAATGGTCTTTTCAGGCTCTCAAAATGATGGAAATTAAGAGGCTCGCAGGTGAATGGTTCAAAAGATGCAGACCCGCAGGTTCACCATGCAGGAGGTGCGGTCATACCCGCAGGTTATCCGTTCAAAAGGTGTGGACCCCAGTGCACACACTTCAAGGCCATCTGAATGTTCCTTGCTCTCTCAAGCTTTCAAAGGTTCAAAGTATTTCAAATGGACATGAAGTTAGCCTTTCTAAATGGAGACTTAGAACAAGAAGTATACATTGAGCAGCGAGATGGTTTCATTTTTGGAAATGATCCAAATCTTGTATGCAGACTAAAAAAGGCAATTTATGGTCACAAACAAACTCCAAGGGATTGGTACTATCGTTTGGACAAATATCTTCATCAACAAGGTTTTTCAAAAGGATCAGCAGATAGCAATCTTTATATAAAAGTTGAAAATGACAAATTTCTAATACTTGTTGTTTATGTAGATGACATTATCTTTGGCAGCAATGAAGAAGCTATGAGTCAAAGCTTTGACTTGGTGATGCAGAAAGAATTCGAAATTTCCTTGCTTGGAGAACTGACATACTTTCTTGGTGTACAAATCCAACAAAATGAAGGAGGGATCTTCTTGTCTCAAACCAAATATCTCAAGCAGATTTTGAAGAAATATGGCATGGAAGATACAAAACCAATATGTACACCCATGGTAATAGGATGCAACCTCAGTACAAATGACAAATGAGTACCAGTGCATCAACCAACCTACAGATCTATGATTGGAAGTCTACTTTATTTAACAGGTACCAGACCGGACATCATGCATGCAGTGGGAATAGTTGGAAGATTTCAGGCAAATCCAAAGGAAACCCATCTTCAGGCAGTGAAGAGAAATTTCAAATATCTTCAAGGGACTCAAAATTATGGCTTATGGTATCCTAGAGATACTGATCTCACACTTCATGCTTATACAGATGTTAATTGGGCTAGAAGTGTGGATTACAGGAAGAGCACAAGCGGTGGTGCAATCTTTATGGGTTCCAGATTAGTATCTTGGTTTAGCAAGAAACAAAGTTCGATTGCCTTGTCTACAGTTGAAGCAGAATATGTTGCTACTACATCTTGCTGCACTCAACTCCTTCGGATGATGCAGACCTTGCAGGATTTTCAAATCATTTGTACACCACCTATCTCCATCTTATGTGATAAAACAAGTGCAATCAACATTTCAAAGAACCCAGTCATGATTCAAGGACCAAGCACATACATCAAGTATCATTTTCTCCGGGAACAAGTGCTTGAACAAAAGGTCAAGTTGGAGTATGTTCCTTCTAAGGAAAAAGTTGCTGATATACTCACCAAACCACTGCCCAGGGAAACCTTTGAATACCTTAGGCAAAAGTTGGGGGTTGTTGATGCATCATCTTGTTGTTGAATCTCTTCTGAGTGTTGGTTATACGCAAGGTTCATCACGGTATATGCGAACATGTGCTGGTTTGCGGATTGGTTGAAGATCGAATGGTATAGGTTCAGGGGGAGCATATAATGCATTGTTGGCAATATGGTAGTACAGAAGGAGAACATGGATGTTGATCTAAACATGGCTGCAATATGTCTCTATCTCCTTCATGATCGTTGATGGTGTTTGGTGGATTATGATTCTTCTCTGCAGATCTGGTTTATAGTGAGGGGGAGCATGTTCTTAGGCAGGGCATAACCCTTTGCCCTTGATGTCAAATGGGGAGAATGAAGTTGAGGATCTTGACGTTGCCATCAAGTCTAAAGGGGGAGATTGTTGGCATTATGATTCTCGTATGGCTCTATGATACAGGTGTTGTACTTGATGGAAACTCACTCAAGTGGCATTGGTCAGTTCAGGCTCTCAAAATGATGGAAATTAAGAGGCTTGCACGTGAATGGTTCAAATGGTGCGAACCCGCAGGTTCACCATGCAGGAGGTGTGGTCATACCCGCAGGTTATCCATTGAGAAGGTGCCGACCCCAGTGCACACACTTCAAGGCAGTGAAGCACACTCACGTGGGGTTTCTTATGTTTGGCTCGTGGTATTTAGCCCGCCTTTTTGTGATGCTATGGTTTTGGCCCGTGGTATAGGATCTATTTTAGCCTCGGTTTGGATCCCTTGTATTTGTCATTGATGGTTTTGCCCCATGGTGTGAATAAGGGCTTGTCTATAAATAGGGAAGGAGATCACTTGGTTTTTGGCATCTTTCATTTGAATATCTTAAAGATCTGAAATTTTGGGTGATTGATTTTAAAAGCTAGATCTAACTCAAGGAGATAACTTATCTTACGGTGAATCTATTGGCATGTCGTGATCTCTCGGGTGCATGAACAAATCTATGGATCTGATTGACTATGGCACATTGGTGTACTCAAAAATTTGGCCCTAATCAGAAGTCCGGAGGCGATCCAAAGGCGCAGTGTGTGGGTACACAGTGCAGTCAAAGACGAAGTGCGTGGGTATGCAACGCAGTAAAAAGCACAGTGCGGGGTACGCAGCACAGGAGAAGGCACAGTGCGGGGCGCACACAGCACAGTCAAGTGCGAAGTGCGAGGTATGCAAGCTTCAAGAAGGCACAGTGCGGGTCTACGCAGTAAGTCAGAAGTGAAGGTGCGGATCTAAAGAAAAGTTCGCAGAGCGCAAGAACAACCAGTGCTGATCTGCACAGTTCTGTCTCAGAAGTGCTGCGGACATACGCAGGCCCCTGTTGGTGAAGTTGCGGTCTTATTTTGAAACAATTGTTGATTGTCTTTTATCTATTACAGCAGAGTTCTGGGGTTTGATTTCTCGTATTCTTTTCTGTTTACAGAATTCTGAAGAGTGGGTAATTCATTGGTTTATTGTACAAGTAGATTGGGTGATTTTCATGTACTTGATGATTATTGGATGTTCATGGATCCAGTTTGAAAATTAATGAAACATGGTCCTTAAAAGAGCCAAGGGGGTTGTAGCTCCCTTCCAGGAGAAACTGGAAAACGAGAGAGATTTGTAAGTCTTTGCAGGTTGCAGCCTGAGTACCCGTAAAGGATTGCACCAGTACAAGATCATTGTAAAAGGAGTTTCTAATTGAAAGAAGATAGAGACATATTGCAGCAGGTAGTTTTCATCGACATTGGGTTTCCACCTTATATCTGATGTTCTTTGGTGTGACTATATGTTTTTCTTGTTCATGCTGATTATTTTATGGTACTAACGTACAAAGAATAACTCAAAGTATAAATAAAGAAGATATATTGAAAATAATTTGATAATACTGATTCACCCCCCCTCTCAGTATTATTTCCAACACCTTTCTCTCTATTGATGGATGAGTTCCACTTCTCCTCAAGTAACTCCTCCCTTAGGGAATTTGATTTTCCTATTATTGGGTAAATGAATAAATACATTTTGTAACTCCTCTCCTTCTCATCTATTTAATAAAGAAAAAAGTGAGAATTGAGAGTAACATGTTCATTGTGAATAAGAAAGATGTTTTAGTGTGGACTACAGTGATGGAGGAGGAAGAGAATGTGTGAACCACATGATATGTAAGAGAAGGAGGAGATATTCAAGTAAAATGCATGTCCACTTAAACATCAAGTAGATGAGACATTGGTGACTTTATGCATTCTTATTCTCCGTCTACTCTACTCAAAAATTGAAGAAATATAATATAAGAAGAATTGTTCAGGTTTTCCCCCTTAGGGGTTTTTCACGGTCATTGGAAGAAAATATAATTGTGTCATATTTGTTCTAGGTTCTCTACATATGATCCTTAACTTTTGTTTCTATATATAATCATTGATCTCAAATTTTTTGAAGAAAAAATCCACATTTTATGTAATTGTAACATTGAGCATTCAATTTTCTCGGAAGCACATATAGTTATTTGCAAATTACATTCAAATCACTATAAAGTACATTCTATTATATTTAGATTTTTGAAAAGTAAATTTACTTCTATTCAGTTTTCTGCAAAGTACATTCAACTTTTTGCATAGGACTTTGAATTTTTTGGACAGAGCTTTCATATTTTAAGATAGTATATAGCATAATGAGTTAAGTATTTTTGTCCCAATACAACAGCTATGGTTGTATTTGAAGCATTATTAGAAATATCAAGTGGACGGGACCAATTTTTCCCTCTTGAAATTGGTGTCTCAAAATTTATGTTTCAACAATTCAAAAGCTTTTTAGCAAATATAATTCCAATGAAATTCACAAACTTTAGTGAGTAATTTGAAAAGTGGTGAAACAATCTTTGTGAAGTTTTCTATAAAACTTCTACATTAACTCGTGAATCTAAGAAAACTTCTAACATCTCTTTAACATGTTGCTACTGAAATTTTAGAGATAACTTCAACCTTTAATGAATCTACATTGATTCTAACACCCGAACAATTGCTTTGCTAAAAATCAGAATGATTTTTTAATGACATAATGAAATATTAACTTCCTTACATATAATAAGGGAATTTTCCAGGTTCTCCATATCCCCTAAAAAATTATTCCGATAAAAAGTAAAATCATCGATCAAGCGAGAAAAGATACCTAATATTGCTCTGTGAAGTGTAATAGGGGAATTATGCAAAAGAAAAGGGCATTCCATGTAAGCATGCATACCCTATGGACAAGTAAAACGTATCTTATATTCGTCTTCTTATGCAAGTTGAATGTGATTTTATGTGCTGAGTCCATCAAGAAAAGAGAAATACTTCTTCCCTTCTAATTTAATATTTGATCATTAAATGGTAATGAGAAATGATCTTTAGAGTTACTTTATTTAATTATCCATAATCTATGCATACTCTCCACTTTTAAGAAAAACTCTCCACTTTTAAGTTTTCTTAGGCACACCAAGTAATGGTGAAACCCATTGGATATCTCAAATTAGGTAAATAAAATTCACATTGAGAAATTTTTGTAACTCATCTTTAACAATCTCCCTCATATTATGATTCATCATTCTTGAGGTTGTCCTACAGGTTTGACACCCTCTTGTATGTAAATTTTACACATACATCTATTTGAATTAATTCCTTTCATGTCAATAAATTCCCATGCAAATATAGAGGAATGTTTTTGTAGCATATTTATAAACTATTTCTTTCGAAATTCCTCGAAGTTATTGTCAATGTTTAATGTTTTAAGTGGATAAATTTCTATAAGAGAACTGCCAAACCTTTCCATTGAGTTTAATAACATTTTAGATTGTGAAGATGAAAAGTATTCAATATTGATTTCTTCTTGAAATTTTTGCTCTAATATATGGACACAATAATTTTGTTCACAATATGATGAAAAATAATGATTATTCATTAAATTCACTAATTAATCTTCCTCATAATTTTGTGAGATAGTTAAAACTAGTTTAATATCTTCATAATTTCCATCATCTCCTTCAATTCATTTCCCATTCTATATTTCAATTATTTTTCTTACTTGCACATATGCTATGAACATTTTAGTGGTATTTCCACTCGAAGTGAACATATCACTAGACCTACAACTTATGAGTGCATCAATATTAGCTAACCTTGGCCTACCAAGAATCACTGATGTAATCATATATTAGTTTTTGGAGTTAGTATCATAAAATAAATAGGATACTCCCATTCATATAGTAGTACTTATACATATTCTAATATACCCTTACATATGAGAACATCTATATCTTCTAATTCCAATAAAGTAGGGTTATATTGAATATTAGTTAATTTCACCTTATGCATCTTATTATTTTGAAATAATGTTTATATTTGCACATAATACAATCAAAGTGTTTGGAATTTCAATTCCATTGGTATGCACCTTTACAATTGGATTAAGGGGATCTAAGTATCTTTCAATGTTTTGTTTTGCATCATAATGCTTTCAATATTTCTGTTCAATTGAACTCTTTAGAATTATTTTCATTTTCTTCTAGGATTTTCAATACACAACTCCTTTATTTTTTTTGGGAAAATAGGGATTTCTTTTAAAGGTTGAGGAAATGGAATTTGATCCAAATATTTTCAAACTCATCTAACATGTTATAATCACATAAAATTATTTTCTTATCTATACCTTCATCAATTTGTAATCTCTTCAAAAAGGGAGGATTTTGTAAAGAAATAGATCATTGCTTAGCTATACGAATTGTAGGAATTGATTTTATTTTGTTTTCATCTATTTGTGTATGAATATATTCCTTCTAAGGAGTAATTCTTTCTTGAGTATTTTCCTCCTCTTCAAGAGATTTATCCTCTTTATATTCTTGAATGACAACAAGGGGTATTTTATTAGATAGAAATTGAGGAGATCTAACTTGGACATCATTTAAATATAGAAGAGCTATTATATAAGCTTGAAACATTTGGGCTTGGATATTATAAATTGATTGTTAAGGCACATTATTATTGGGATTAGCGAGTAGATAAGAAGGTAATTCATTTAATTGAGGAAATGAAGTACATGGTAATTGAAGGGGTTGACTTGTAGTCAATTGAGTTTGGAATTATGGATGGGCACATTTTGGAGGTTTGGGTGCAGAATAATTTTGAGGTTGATATTGAGGATATTGTTGGAAATATTGAGGTTAGTGAATGTTTCTACCATAAGAATGTTGCCATCCCTTTCACGAGGATGAGTTTTGTGGCTCTTGTGGCCAAGTTTTCCATAGTAGGGTGGTGCTTCACTCACT
Organism: Pinus taeda; assembly: GCA_000404065.3. Lineage (NCBI taxonomy): Eukaryota > Viridiplantae > Streptophyta > Pinopsida > Pinales > Pinaceae > Pinus > Pinus taeda. The sequence continues at coordinate 25,628 of APFE030126561.1, forward strand.
TTGTGGTTGTGCATAACAAGGAATTTCTCCATTAGGATATTGTGCCATACCTATTTGACAAGGCTCCTAAGGTCTTCTATGAACAACATAACAAGGTTGTTTTGTTTGACTTGTCCCAACTTCTTTTTGGAAAATAAACATGAGTCTTGATATTAAAGGGAAGTCCTATGTAGCATGAACCTCTCCACATATAAAAAAAAATATATTATTGTCAAGAGAACATTCTCATAATGAATGTTTCTTCCTACATCTAGGATAGAAATTAGAAAAAGTAGCATTTTCACCCTTTTTCTTGTTTTTTACTCTTAACATATCAATTTGTTCACTATTCTTCAGGACCACATGGTTGAGGGCTCATATGGAGTTTCTACCCTATCTAATCAGCCTTCGGGATGTAGGTCAAGGTATCTTCATCATCAAAGGGCAAGAACTGGAACTGGAGAAGATGGGCATCTATTTCATCACTCGATTATCATGCCAAAGAGAATCAATTCAAGTCTTTGGATCTCGCTAAGGAGTTCAGAGTACCAGGAGTCTAGTTCAGAGATACTATCTTGGTGCCGAGATAAACAACGGAGGAAAGGTGAAGATTGCAACAATCACCAACAACCTCATTCTTAGAATAATTTTGTTCACCATGGCACACTTATCTAGAACATAATATGTGCATGAAGCTACCAAGTCTCAATTCTTGTATGCTATCTTATGTTTGACCCCCACCATCTTCAACTAGTGTAGAGGCCTCTAGGCGAACATGAAGCAACAACTGACCAAGGGTAAGCACAAACACCTGAAGCAATTCGGGTCTAGTTCTATACTGGTCACCTTCACCTTGGAGCGAGTGCCCCTCTTTTAGTATCAGTGGGCATAAGTACCACATCCTACCCCACGAGATATGATGCTCCTGAGATGGAGCCAACTCATGCCTCGAGGAGGCAAAGGTCAACATATGCATTATACACCACATTTATTCAGTTGGCTTGAATGCTAACAACTTGTGGTAGGTGGCTATGCTTAGTCTGACACAAATTTTAGAGGGGGTCAAGATTTGCCTCTACCACTAGGTGAACAGTGGACCGACCCAGGTAAAAACTTGTTTTTTTTTTTCAAGTTTCATGACATTTATAAAAGTGTAAGATAAGACTTAACTTATGATAAATGTACATATGTGGGACTAGAGAGACTATGAGATGTGTTCCCAATAATACGGTGAGCTACCCATACGATAGTGGGTGAAGACTACGAGGAAGGGGCTCACCACTTAGTAAATATCGAGTGCAATCTAGAGGCAATCACTCGAGGGGTTCCAGATTATGCCACTATCAACAATGTTCCACTAGATTGGCATAGACATACACTGAGAGTCTTTGTGAGACTGCGTCGATTGCTAGGCCAAGTGATCAGAGCGGTCTCATGCTATCATGAGCACCATGCAGTTTTGATAGTTTATCTACTCTTTTACACATTTTGTAGGGTTTTAAAGCCAAATGTTTGAGAACACTCTATTTTTTGATATTTTGTTGTAAACATTGAGGAATATGTGATATATATATATGCAGTTTTTATTTCTACTTATGCGTTTATAACATGATTCAATTTTTACAAATGACGTAAATGTCTATCAAGGACAAAATTTTCCAATGCATCACTTAATGTATTTAAAGTATGTGGACTATGTTGATATGTAATGTAATCAAAATTTATTTCTAGCAATGTAACACATAGATACATATGCAATATTTATGGATTTCTTACTAAGTAATGATTGCTTAATTGTAGCACAACTTGTTGTGAATCCAACTTGACAACTATATCCCTAATTCAAAGAGAAACTGCTTCTCACAAGAGTTCAAAAACTCCACTTTATTCAAAAATATTATTGGTTCTTCAAAAAGGCAAGATACCTTGTAAGTTAATGAGCTCATCATTAGGTTCATAGAGTACCCATGTTGTGGAAGAGAGGTTATGCGTGGTACAATAAGCACCATCAACAAAACCAATGTAATGACTTGATGACATATCCAAACCGTGTTTGCAAAGAAAAAAATAGATGGCTATGGAAAGGGTTCTTTTAGGACAGCGAGAGTCTCTTTCAGCATGCGTTTAACATGAGATCATCAGGGACAATCCTTAGTCTAATGATCCTCCTCACAGATGAGGCAAGGATAATTCTGCCTTCTTCGAGAATCATCATCAACAGAATATCTAGGAGGTTTCTGTTTTGGGGCATCAACTTTGGCCTTACCTTTTGATGAGACCAAGTATTGCAGCAAGAAAGATGCAACTCGTGGAGCTACCAGATTTACTTTATCAACCTAGGGTTTGTACAAACTTCGAGGTGACAGTGTTGTATACACAAGTGAAATTGATATTTCTACCTTTTGTTATTGTTCGAGTGGCAAGAGAGCACTATTGTTTTCAGGTCAGACTTCCATGGATTTAGAAGAATCTTGATTACTAATCAAAGAAAGAGGAATCTACTCTAAGAGAAATCTTGCCTATTGCAATAAGGAAAATGACTTAAATACTATGCTAAAAAAACACCATTCGATAACAAACTGCTGAGAAACTATGCTTTACAAGAATACCAAGCTAACATGTATGAAATGCTATTGTCCTAAGCATGGATGTTCAAAACATCAAACACCACTATTGTGCATGTAAAAGACTGAATATATTTGTTGCTTCCTTTTTATTATTTTTATGAAAAATCAACTATGAACCCTAATCTCTCTTGATGATATGACAGGAGGATTATGGATGTTGGAGAATGGTTGGGATGTTTGGGAGACCCTGAGGTATCCTTGTGTTGCTTCCTACATCTTTTTGCTAAATTTTGGCCTCAAAGGAGGCCACTACAGGAAAACCTACTCGATGTACTAAAAACCTACATGATTCCCTGTATTTCTACAAGATATAGGAGAGAGGAGAATGATTGGTGCTAGAGGTGATTGAAGGCTTAGGGAAGGTGGCTGATAGGTGTAATGGAGTGAGAAAATTCCTAGGGACACTCATAACTCAAAACCAAGGTTAGGAGATGGTTGGGTTTCCTCAACATGCTTGGAGGAGTTTCTATGTAAAATGATGAAATTGGTGAAGGTCTTGTTGGAAGCAAGGAATGATTATGGATGGATTAAGTTGGAAGGTGGTTTCTCGCTATGGGATATCTCTCTACTAATGAAACAGTTTCTCTACATCAAACATTGTTATTTTCCAAGAAATCATGTAAACAAGAAGAATTATAATGAGCTATAAAAACAATGTTTAATGAGCTAACTCTCTATTTCATGCATCAGGAAAATTTCAAAATGAAATGGAATTATTGATGATATCTATTTTAATAGTAGAGATGGAAGATATGGTAGTTAATTCCTACAATTGCAAACTTATCAAATTCTGGTTCAAGTACAAAAAATCCTAAATTTGATGAGAAAATAGAAATGTGTCTTTTTGGGGCTGCATAGGGGTCCTTTCCTCAAATCGTGATCCTTGAAGGAAGAGGTGAGGTTAAGACACCTACTATCATCTTTGTGATTCTTTTTTCCCCTTGTAGCCTGCTAGTGAAGTAGAGAACAAATGGAAACAAACTAATAAAAAATTAATCAAATCTACATTGCCTGCAATGAAGTACTTCTAAGAACAGTTTAATCATGAATCTATGGAACCAATCTAAGCATACAGATAAAATAAGATTAGCCTTTCCTTCTAGGGTTGGGCCCTAACCAAAGAGTTTCATCCAT